>JALHBX010000171.1:0-20392 GCA_024340025.1 Tolypocladium tundrense
ATCCCCAGAGGGTGGGTGGGTGGGACCATCAGCTGGGGCCGGGCTGGCGAGTGGCGGGGCCTTGGGGCCTTGAGCAGGGCTGGCTAGCGGACGTTTGCACTGTACGAGTACTAAGGTAGGTATTCAACGGCTCAAGTACGAGTACTTACCTACCAGGTAGGTACCGAAGCAAGCTAAGGTAGGATGGATGGCTGGTCGACGACTCGCGCGACCCTCCACCCAGCCGCGACGGCCTGGAACCCCGAGAGACGAGAGCTGGACGTCGAGGCCGGGCCGTCGAAAAGCAACCCGTCGTCGATGCTCTGCTGGCAAGTTTGTATTCCTGGCTGCAGCCGAGCCCCGTGCGCGCGAGCTGGCGCTCTTGGACGTCAAAGCAGGCGGGGCCACGATGCCAGCCCAGCCCTGCGGCCTGCAGGGATAGCGAAGAAGGCATCTCGCTGCTTCAAGGCGTCACTCGTGGATGCAGATGGCCTGTGCGTGGTCGCGAGAGGGACGGAGGTTCAAATTACACGCTCCACGCAATCTGTCGCCTCATGCGCCTGCTTCCAGTGCTCCGTTCTCGCGGGCGGTGTCGAATCACCAGCAGCCGTCGCCCGACGTGAGCTGTCGAACCAACCTGCAGCCGTTGGCCCAGTCTGCCGCCTCATTCTCCTTGCCGCCTCTCTCGAACGCCCCCTATTGCAGTGCTGCCTTCGTACCCCGTGCGTCCCTGCGCACCGCGTAAGCTTTATCGGCATCGAGCAGAGACGCCCAGTTATCCCCAAGGTCGAGGGCACTGTACGGAGCGGCACGCCCGGCACTCGCCTGCGCCTCCGTCCGCTGGCGGCATCCCCAGTGGCCCGCTCGGCTCGCCCCGGCCCCACCCTCGCCAGCCCGTCGTCACCGCCGAGGTTGAAGCGGCACGGACACTACGAGTACGAGCAGGAAACTCGTCGAATGCGCTCGTGCAGCAAGACGCACCAGCACGCGCATGCGCGGCGCAAGGACACACCATAATAGGGCTGCAAAGTCGTATTCACGAGCGCAGACGGCAACAGCACACCAAGACTTGCGCTGCATTGTCTCGTGTCGCCCTGCTGGTGGAGGCGGGACCCGGGTGCCCCAACTACCTCGCTCAAGTCACTGCTCCCTGTTGTCCCACGCGGGGGCTCTCCGATCTTGCCTACGAGTGCTCGTACTGAGTACTCCGTACGGAGTGCGCAGGGCAACAGATCGGTGTTGGGGTTTGCCAAGCGTCGACGCCAACCTGCCACGAACGACGCACAGACGGTCCGCCCTGCTGCAGCCACTGGATGATCTGGGCACCTTGGGCTCCTCTTCGTGGCCCGCTGCAGCGAGTGACGGTGTGGTATTCACTCGTACTCGTACGAGTGCGGTACATGCAGACGGAATACTCCGTACGAGTACACGACCAAGGAGCGCAGGATGGAACCCTATTTGCCCATTGCCTATTGCCCACCGGCACCTCACCGTCCGGAAGGCTTCCCCCGCCCCGTCGCCCGTCCCTCCGGTACCAGCAGCGCGGCACTGCCTGCAGTCTTGAATCCTACGAAGATACGACGGATGCCCGCAGCTCTATCCGGAGGTTTCTTGACCGAAATGGCGCGTTCCCTCATGTCGGTACCGTGTTGGTCGGTCGATGGTCGATCGACCACACACCCTGTGTCACTTCAACAGGCCATCTCGCCGAAGCTCCCGATCCCGCTTTACACTGCAAGATCAGGTGGATTGATTTGCTGCAACTTGTCTCGAGCTTCGTCCTCCCTTTTGATTCATATGGTTTCGCTTTTTCAAGGTCTCAGCGAAGGGAACCGGCACTGTGGACGCGTAAACCTTGGTCAACAAGCGCCCGCTGGCCCGTGCCGACCCGCCTGGACAGCTTCCACCCACGCCACAACCTCCCATCAGCTCCCGAAGCAGTCACCGGGTCACCGGCCTCCCATTTGCCACCATTCATCCATCCCCATCCCACCACTGCTCCCAGTCCATACCCATGGCGCCCGTACGCATGGATTTCGTCACAATCCTTCCCTCGGCCCCCATCAAGCCCCCGTCCCAGTAACCCGGTTCTGTCCTCGCCGCCCCCACGCCGCCATCACCCAATAAAGCCCTCGAGCCTCAGCTCCGTAATCGCAGCCTTCTTCAAAGATCCGTCTTCGTCCGCGTCTTGTCTGAGTCGGGGGCGATCAGCCGAGCATGTCAAACAGATTCGTCACATCTCCCTGCTGGCTTTGCTTTTTTCCGGCACTGTCATACTGCGTGGGAGCAAGAAAAGGAGGCAGCCAAGGGCAACCCAGTCATGTGCTCGCATTAAAGGCGGCAAAAGCAAACATCGCCAGTTGGCGTCCAGGTTGTGTTGAGCCTCCTGCCTCCAACCGCGACGTGGCGTCCCCTCCCGTCGACTATTGGTGGCCGGCCTATGTAATAAGCTGAGGCCTTCAGCTGAGTTGATCCGTTGCTGACTCGGGTGCGCCATCGCCACCACTCTGGTAATTAAGGACCAATCAAGCAATAGCAGCAGTCCGTAGGAATACGGACTGCTTCGTATAATTCTATCAATGGACGGCCCATCAGGTCCTTCCTTGCTCGGCGTAAGAGGCGCCCGTCCAGCCATACCGGCATCCCGCCTAACACATGTACACGTAGGCTTTTTCTCCTTTAGCCTTGCATCTCCTGTATCGTCTCGAGCAACAGGTCCGAGAATGTATCCAAAACCTCCGAGTCTGGGCCACCCGCCTTGGCCTCGAAGATGCAGTCTAGAATCGTCTTGATGCCCACGCCAACAGATTCGGATCCCGTTCGTTGCTGGACAATATTGATGATTTGGTTGATATCCCCTGAGTTGAACACCCTGGATTCCTGAAGCACGGTGCCGAGCTCCTGGAGGTTCGATACCGCAGGCACGGCAACCTTCTTTGCAAAGTCCATGTCTATTTCAAGCATCCTCAGCACAGAAGCCTTGGAAGTTGTGACGAAGACCAACAGGCGGTGTCCCTATGCAACAAGTTAGCCATATATCATCAAAGAGCATAACTAGCTCGGTGACTCACCTTTGGGGGCTTCGACACGATGAGAGTGGTCAGTGCCTCGAGCATGGTGTTGGAGAAGCGCGGGCCAATTGGATTCCACCCAATCAAGCGCTCAAAGTCGTCCAGAATGAGAATACTGGCGGGAGACTTGTACGCATCTGCAAAGGCCTTGTGCACGTAGTCCTTCTTGGCAAAGTCGTCCCTATAGCCCACAAGATCCGCCGGTGTGACCATCTTGACAAAGGGGAACCCGGACTGCAGAGCAATGTGAGCTGCCAGTGCGGTCTTCCCGGAAGACTTGGGTCCATGGAAGAGGACCGAAGTGCTAAACTTGTTTGGATCGTCCTTTATCATGCCGACGACACGCATCATTTCCTGTATCGTAGCGTCAACATGCGCGCCATACGGGATGATGCCTAGTCGGAGAGCCTCTTCAAGCTCAGCCTCGGAGACGCCATAAGCAGGGCGGACTTCGGTCAGCGCGTTCATGAAGTCAGAGCGGTTGACCTTCATGCTTGCAACGTCCTGCTTGACGGCAGCCAGCTGCCCAACCTCGGTGTGCCGAGAGAAAGCAAACGAGGCGGCGGCTTTCACTACTCCGTTGATCTCGGCACCTGAAAAGTTCTTGGTCTGGCCCGCCAGCTCCTCGAGGTCCACGTCGGTGTCGAGGAGGCCGTTCGTTTGCATCTTGACCGTGTGAATCTTGAAAATTTCGAGACGTCCGGGTTCGTCGGGCAGCGAGATTTCGAGGTGGACCTCCAGACGACCAGGTCGCATCAGCGCATCGTCAATCATGTCCTTTCGGTTCGTCATTCCGATGAGTAGAATGTTGTTGAGTTGATCCACACCGTCCAGCTTGGCAAGCAGCTGGTTCACAACACTGTCGCCAACACCAGTGCCGCCTCCGGCCCCAGAGCCTCGCTGTTTGCACACCGCATCCAGTTCATCAAAGATGATAATGTGAAGGCTGCTCTCGTCGCCCTTTTCTTTGTACTCCTTCTCGGCATCCGCAAAGAGCTTTCGGATATTCTCTTCGGACTGACCAACGTATTTGTTGAGCACTTCCGGACCATTGATGACTTTGGGCGGTCGAGCATTCAGCATCTTGCCAATCTGTCTGGCAATGAGGGTCTTTCCAGTTCCCGGCGGCCCATATAGCAGCATTCCCTTGACGTGGGGTATGCCCATCTTTGCGACCAGTCCGGGCGGGAACACACGCGATGCGAACGCTCGACGGAAGATGGTGGAGAATTCGTTTCCGAGACCTCCGATCCCCATGTCTTCAAACTTAAAGTCCGGTGCCAGGATGGCATTGGAGTTCGGCTTCGACATGGAAGGCTTCAGGTTGAACTCCCCCTTTCCGTCTCGGTGGAAGATCACCCGTGTCTGGTTGGTTAGGATTCCCCTCGCGTGAGATTCCCTAAACACCTGCTTGTTAGAGTCATCTGAAGACATGGCAAGGTCGACTAGGCCGACTGTCTTGACAATGATCAGCAGCGGGGTGTTCCGAACGTCCATCAATATCCTTTGGCCAGGTGAGAGCACCTGGTTCTGATAGGTATCGACGAAAATCTTGGAGAGCTCGTCCTCGTCGTAGGGAACTTCGGTCTTCTTGTTGACTGAGGCAAATCCAATTTCCAAATCCAGGGATCCGAGGTATGCCTTTCCTCCCGATGAAAATGGATCGTAGATCTCTCCTGTGAACTGGTCCCGCATGGTGATGCCACACCAGGTACGCTGGGGGTCGGACAAGCCGATGCCACCCCGCGGGAATCCCAGCACAGGTTTGGCCGTGACGGCGTATTCTCCGACGGGTTGGCCACATCGGAGAAGAATGTATAGATCGGAGCCATCTCGGCTGGCGGGGAAGTCTTCGGGGGAGACGGCGCATCTGCAACGAGTCCAGCGGTTAGCAGTGTATCCTTGCTTGGGGGGTCGCCGGATGGACAGGCCTTACAAATTTCCGTATATCAACCTCGACTGAAGAGACTTGTCTGTCACCTTCTCAACTCTCAGCGGCACCTGTCTTGCGGCGCCCTGAGGCGTCGGAGGGCCTTTCTCTCCTTGCCTAAACATTCCGGGGGATCGTGGCCCGTCAGCCTGGGGCATGCGAGGATCGCCATATCCCTGAGGAGCCCCATAGCCCTGGCCTGAGGGCGCTCGCGGGTTGCTTCCAGGAAGCCCTGGGGCACCGCGAAGCGGCATCCGGCCAGAGCCGCCTGGCGGAGGGGCTCTCGACATTGTGATGGTTGTATAGGGAAAGTACTGGGGTAGATCGGATGTGCAAACAAGACTCGAACGCCTAAGTGCAGCTGGAATAAGTGCCGTCTATTTCCGCGTTGATCCTCGAGTGTCGTATGTTGAAGTGATGGATGTTGATGACAACCTGGAGCTTCTTGAGCTGACGAGGGGCGATGACACCAGGTCTCAGTATCGTTTCAATGGCGAATACCGAATTTGGTTTAGCGGCTTCGCCACTGGCAGCCTCCTAGCGCCCCGCCATCTGTACAACGGACGCAGCCTCGCCAGCTCCCACATGCATCTCCAGCCGTGAGCAACTGCTATGCTCGTCTAGACTGCGACTGAAAACCTGCCAACTCCATCTCAAGTCATTTTGAGACTTGCAAGTCTTCATCGCGTCTCATGAAGTCACCCACGCCTAGCGTCGTGTCACCGAAGCCATCCTAGCGCTGCAGCTCTCCATCCACTCCAGGCTGCCTAGCCGACGAGGCCACGAGTTCACGACATGCCACTGTAGATCCACCTTGCGCCGTGCCACGTGTCCCTTTGCTTACAGAAGATGATAGTCACTTACTGGGCAAAAAGTCGTGGAATGTCTACAATGCCGACAACATTGCGCGCGTCCGCCGAGACGAGGCTGCGGCCAGGGCAGCGGAGGAGGCTGAGGAGCAGCGCATGCAAGAGATCGATGCGCAGCGCCGACTAGCCATCTTGCGAGGAGAAGCGCCGCCGCCTCTAGAAGACACGAGAGATGATGAACCAGGGGCGGTCGAAGAGCGCGCAGGCAGCACTCGCCACGACCATCATAGCGGCACCCGACGAAAGAGGAAGCGACAAGGCGAAGATGATACCGATTTTGAGCTGCGACTGGCACAGGAGAGGAATGAGGCTCCGACGAGCGCACTCGAGGGTACTCGGAAATCGACGAGCTCGGCGCCGATTGTTGACCGTACTGGCCACTTCGATCTGTTCGGGGACGAGCGGAGCCGGGCTCACGCCGAGAAAAACGAGGAGGCGGAGAGGGAGGCGAGAAAGAAGAAAATGGAGTATGAGGACCAATACAAAGTGCGCCTCTCCAGCGCCGCGGGTAGGGATGGGACAAGCCGGCCGTGGTATTCCCAGTCCGACCTGGCCGCAGCGGAGGCTCCATCGAAGAACGTCTGGGGCAAGGAAGATCCACGGCGAAAGGAAAGGGAAGCGCAGCGGGTAGTTGCCAACGACCCTCTGGCCATGATGAAGAAGGGCGCTGCAAGAGTGCGAGAGCTGAAGCAGGACCGCAAGAAGTTCCAGGAAGAACGGGAAGAGGAGCTCAGACAACTGCGAAGGGAAGATCGGCGCCGGGAGAGAGAGCGCAGACGGGAAGAGAGAGAGCGGACACATCGATCTCGTTCGCCTTCTCGGCGGTCAGGTCGTGAGAGGCGACGATCACGAGACGGTTGCGATGACGGCCGGGAGCATCGCGGTGACGGTCGAGAGCATCGCGATGGTGGTCGAGAGCGTCACGGCGAGAAGAGGCATAGGGAAGATGGACGGTCGCGCCGGCGCGATTCTCGCTCCCCCGGTCGCCGGGCACATCGCAATGGACATGATTAATGATTAGATACCCCCAACGCAAGAGATTCAGCTAGATCCAGCACCTCAAAGTATTGAACTGGTACATCCCACTCCTTCCTCGCACAAGGCTCCAAGCCATACAGGGTATCATTCCTCCGTCCAAGGCAACTTGATCTCAACAGCCCTCATATCCTTCTCCACCATTGCCGCAACCTCGCGAGCCTCCATCCCGCGCAGCGCCGCCTCCACCCTCTTGTACGTCTGCTCGCTCAGCCCCTCCCGCCGGTCGCAGTACACATCCACGCCCTCGTTGGTGAACACGGTCGGCGCAAACCACGTCACGGCCCAGCGCTCCCGCCCGCCGTCCGCGGTCGCCTCCTCGCCCCAGCCGAGCAGCTCCCAGTGGCTGCCGACGAAGAACAGCCAGCCCTTGCCGCGCCAGTCCCACCCGCCGGAGCCGTCGGCGGCGGCCTGCGTGTCGACGCCCGCGACCGTCTTGCGCACGCCCGTCTTGCCGGCGGGCTCGTACTCGACCAGGTCGTCGATGCGCGCGCGGCCGTCGGCCTTGGGGGGCAGCGGCTTGTAGGTGATGCGGACGTTGCGCGCGGACCGCCACATGGAGAGCGTCGAGTGCGTGACGGTCCAGGTGCCGGCGAGCCACTCGATGGTCGGCGGCGGGGCCGAGGCCGCGGGACTGGCGGAGTTGGAGGTGTATTTGGATGGGAAATTGAGGGTTATGGGCTTGGGGTCGGCCATTGTGCGGATGAGGTTGAGATTAAGTTGCTGTTTGAAGCTGTCTGGACCTGGCTCTGGAAGCTCTGATACAAGCAAGCGAAGAGCTCCGCGTTTCAGGATGAGGTCCGCGTCAGAGAGCAGACGGAAATGTTGAGGCAAAAGCAAGTCACAAAACGGAAAGGAACTCGCTTCTCAGTTTAATTCATAGCAAAGCTCGAGAGAACATGCCCCTCAAGCACCTCTTTGATTGGACACGCCGAGGACAGAGGTGCTAATGTCGGGATGTGTAGATGCCGGGTTCACAGCTACGTCATTGCAAGCGTGCTCACCAAGCCACCAGGGCAGGACCCGAAGCCGCGAATTAGCATTTTGCGGGGGCTGCTTTTGAGAACAGAAAGACAAGGGGCTGCGTTTACAGCCATTAATTATAGAAATAACGGAATGATATGTTGCGAAAGTGAGAGCTCTGTCGCGATAAAGAACCAGGCTTCTACGTAGCAGTTGCGGCCCCGCTCCCTGCGAGGCTGAAAACCCGTCACGCGTCAGTCCCGAACCCCAGATCTCCAATCCTAACTGAACCACCACCCATCACAATCCTAAACCACCACACCCCTTCTCCTCCCTTCCACGCCTACCGCAACTCCTCGTCGCCCGACTCCCTCCCTCGGCAGCGCCCCCCGCTCTTGATACCCGCCATGGATCCCGGCGCCGACGACGAGGCCGCCATGGCGCAGATGATGGGCTTCTCGACCTTTGGCGCGACGCAGAACAAGAAGCGCAAGTACAACCCCAACGCGGACGCCGCAACGGGCGCGCCGCCGCCGCAGCCGCGGGGACCCGGCCGCGGCGCGTCGACGGGCTCGAACGCGACGCCTCTCGGGCAGGCCCAGCGCCGTGAGGCCGACCACGCGGCGACGAACACGAACACGGATGAGATCGACTTGGACGACGAGGGCGGCTCTGCGCCGACTCCTGCGGACCCTCCTGCGCAGGGGGACGCGGCATCACCGGGCCCGGCGTCAGCACGTCCAGCTGGCCTGCCAGAGCGTCCAGCTCCCGGAACGGGGTTCATCGGATCCCCCTTCGGCGAGCCTCATCCCGGTCAGCGGCGCCACAGGAGACAGCCCGACGACGACCCCTCGCGGGGCCCATGGTACGAAGGCTACTACGATCACTCTTCAAACGTGAACCCCTGGGATCGCCTCGAGAAGGCAATGGGCCTGCAGCCAAAGGGCACGTGGGTCCCACGCGGGAACCAGCCGACGGCGACTGCCGCCGCGACATGAGCATGGCGTGCCTCATCGCGCCGTTCAGCATGAACCTCACACAGCTTCGATGGACGGACGAGTTGGTGCTTTGCACACGAGAGCTACTTGGCCAATTCGTTTCCGCTCATTGCGCACAAGAATACCACGTGGTCTGGAGCCGGGAGACAGTCGACATTCCACGTCCACCTTGCGTGAGGAACCTGGAGGCGTCACGTGACGGCTCCTCCTGTCTTACACGCGACACCACCGACCATCACCCCTGTATCCTGGGCGATATCGACTTGAATCACATAATTGGCAAGCTCAGGAAGGCTGTGATAAGGGCCTGGGTTTGCTACGTTCACGGCTAGGGAACTCAATCACACCCTACAGGCTTGCCTGGCCCACTTCGCGATGTCTACGGGAGGCTGCATTTCTACAACAGGAGCAGTCCAGCCTCGATAACCACATCACCGTGCCCGAAGAGTTACAGGCTCTACCGAATGGAGTAGTATCTCGCTCTTCTTATTCTCGTCATTACCTAAAGAAGCAGTATCTCGTCCCAATAGGAAAGGCGTCCTCAGACAGCTCCGTTTTCACCCCTGCCACCCGCTGTGCCCATTTCTCTTGCACACGCCCCTGGGAATCTCTGCAGAGAAGGAACATTCAGGGCGCTGCCTCGGCTGGTCCCGTCTCTCAACAGGGCCCCCTGTAGCCTGGGCACCGGGACCAAATGATCCGCCAGGTCATCCCCTGGTCCCCGCAGACGCAAGGAACGAGGCGTTCTGCTCATGCTCCCCCAGATCGTCCCCAATTCACCCAATCATAAGTCATTTTCTCGTGAAACAGCCGCAGACAACCCCCACTCAGTCACCAGCGCCCACAAACCTTGCTTGTGGAGAGAGGGAGCGCCTAATTGCCGCCGGCTGCAGGGGCCGATAAAGCAGCAAGTGATTCCGCGTCTAAGCAATGCAAGATTGCCGCGCTGGCGCCGCCAATTCAACGTCAGTCCATGTGCGTATGTACACCGCGGCCAGACCGTCCGTTTTGTCGTGAATATCAGAAATGAAGAGCCTCATCAAACGCTCGTAACGCAAGATGCATTTTTGCCGCCACCAAAGTATCCAGCATCGCTTTTGACGTAGTTTGTACAATGAAAGGCTCGCAATCAGAAAAGGTCGTGGTTGTCGATGCAATTCAGACCCGTTTAATATTCGGGAGACGGATATCTCGCGCGGGCCTTGGAGTACTCCTTGGGGTGCTTGCGGGAGGCTTTTGATTGGAGCGAACTGTAAGAAGCAGTCGGTCAGCTCAAGCTCACCGGCCACCAATTTGCCGTTACGTAGCGTCCCAGATGGGCTGGTCGCTGCCAACATTGCCAGCGACCCGCCAATCCGGGTCAGCTCCGATCCTTGCGGGGGCCAAACTTACGAAACCTTCTTCTGCGTCCACTCCAGATCTCCGCGCACCTCCCGCGCATCGCGTATTCCGTCTTGGAATCGCTCACGGGTCTTTGCGAGGCGGGCCTGCGCCTGCTTCTGCAGCTCCACGAGCTCGCGGTGCTTTGCGTTGAGCTTTCCAGATCTGTAAACGCCGAGCCTGTTAGCCAGAGAAGTCTCTCGGCAGCTGCCAGGTCATGCAAGCTGCCCGCAGCAAAACAATTTGCCACTTCGGCACATGTGTTGCATGATCGGCTGGGGGGCTGGCTGCACTCACGTCTGCGCTTGGACCGCCATGCTGCGATCCAGGGGAATCGGGTTGAAGGAGTTGGCGAAGCGCTCCTGCATGTACTCCTGGAAGTCGACGCCACTAGCTGAGCCGGTGCTGTCATAGTCACCGCCAGAGCTACCGACGTAGCTCGCCGATGTGGCCGAGTATCCGCTGTTGCTGTACGAAGCGACGCCAGACGCCGAGCTGATGGAGTCGTCGCATTCTGGAGGGGAAACGGAGTACTGGCTGTAAGTGGGGTACTGATTTCCCTTGGAGGGGACAGCCATTGGCATGGAGGAGTAAGAGACGGTGTAGGGTCCAGACATGGTGAGCGATGGGATGGCAGAAATGACAAGATATTGTCAAGCCAAGGCAAGTTCAAGGCGGTTGGTGGTGTAGAGAATCAAGGTAACTTGTGAGCGGTGGCACCTGATGGGGGCAATGGGGTTGAGGGCCGATGATATCTTGGGCTGGGAACTTGGTATGGAGTCGCAGGGACTTGAGGATTCTCTGGGGGAAAGTGATGAGAAAGGAAGAAGGAGGAAACAGGCTCATCTTGGAAACGGCGGCCCCTTTTATACTTTTCCCGAGACCCTCCCCGGTCGACAAGCTCAAGCCGGAGGGATAACATATCACGTCTCCATTCGCCGGAGGCATTGTCCACGACCCCGCTCCAGACGAAGACGGCAAAGCACGATATGACGAGACTGTGAGAGAAGGACGAGACGATCATGGCGGCTTGCATGGTGTGGGCCGACGAGAGTAACACGGAGGCTGTGGTGGTGGAGCAACCACCCTTGGCTGGCGCCTGTTTTGCAACCTGCGGCAGGCGCCGAACCAACAAGAAGACCAAGACGGAGGCGATGAATCGTCCAAGGGAGAGGGGAGGGTGGGAGTAGAACGAGTCCAAAGGCACTGGCCAACGTGGAAGCGAGGCTACGCTTGGTGTGCGAAAGGGGCGGCGGGAGCAGCTTTGTTCCAGTAACGCCAGCAAGTACAACAAAGCCAATGCATATGCCGAGAGGCGAGCCCGGTGGTGGCAGGCAGGCAAAGGCATGGCAAGGCAAGGCAAGGATGAGTGGAGACGACAAAAAGGGCTGGAATTCTCTCAACAGTGGGAACCTGGACCGGATCTGACGAGGGCCCATAAACTCGGTGCCAGCCACGAGTGAAACGATGACGGAGGCACAGTCCGGAGAGATAGACACACAAGTGCCCAGATCAGAGCGTCGAATTGGCCGGTGACATGGGCGCTCGAGCCAGAGAGATGGTGGCTGCACTAGCCCTTGGGCACAGCGACAGGGAACGAAAAGGCGGAGAGCGGGCACGACAGCTAGCAGTGATGGGTGCGCGTAGAGGGCGGTGGGAGGCGAGACAGGGCCAGACTTGGCTTCCAGGGGATATCGGAGGGGGCGGAGGGCGGAGGGCGGATGAGGACACGCCACGGCCGTGGTGCCAGAGGGATGTGCGCGCAAGTAGTCAGTGGTCCGCAGTCTGATGTGATGCTGCAACTTGCTAGATTGCGTGGATGGACATGGAAGGGGCTTGCAACAAGCGCGCAGACGCTAGCCACGGGGAAAAGCGGCGCTGGATTTTCCTTCTTGTCCCTGTTGCGCGCGTGGAGACCGAAACGCCGTCGTCATACCTTGTAGGTCGGTTCGCGAGCCACGAGGACGACGGGGAGAGACAGCGAGATGGGGGCGTCTTGGCCCGGAGGACAGACCAGGCGGGAGCGCCGCTAGGTGGTGGGATCCATGGATCCGTGGATGGATGGATGGGCCGTGGCCGGTGGACGGACCGACGGTCAGGCAGAAGTGCAGGAGGCAGTGGAGGTCGGGCAGTTCCGCTGAGGGCGAGGTGCCGTGAGGTGGTGATGCGCTGTCAAGACGTCTGCCAGAGGGTATTCCGAGACGGGGCTTCTGGAGGCAGGGGTTGTTGGTCAAGGGACGGCATCTTTTTTGTTCCGTTTCCTGCCAGTTTAGTCGTTTGGCCGTTTGACCTGCTTGATTCACCGCTGGCAAGACGACTACTGTAGACTAAACGGCGCCCTCCACATCCCTTCAGGTACCTTGGTACAAAGCCCAAGAGGCTCTCGGCGCCTACCTAGTCGTACTTCGTACAGGCGGGTGGGAAAGACAGTGCCACTCGTCCGCCCACCCCATCCGAGGCCGAATTTCTCATCCGTTCATTGGAAGTAAATCGGGGATGCCGGAGCTTGGGCGCGCCTGAGACGAGACTCGAGCTAATGCCTGCGAGTTTTCTGGCCGCACGATTGGCTGGACAGGGCCTGGGACACTGGGAGCACTGGTCACGATTTGCCATTTGCCATTTGCCCCTCCCCCGCCATGGACCGACTGCCTGCCCTGCTTGCTACCCTGCATCGGCACGCCCAGACGGCTGAATATACGCCGCTGGCATTCTTCCCGTGACGGCCGTTTACAGAGTGTATATGATGGCCCCGCGAGGCTTGCAAGGACGCACGACATATGCAGAGCTCAGCGGCGGCGTGCCATGCCGTGCCGTTGTGGAGGCTCAGGGACAATGGAACTGCAGAACCGTCCGTGGGTGTGCGTGTAAGTCGAGGTGCCAGCCAAGCGATGCAGCTCACCGCGCCGCCTCAGCTCCTGCAGTAGCCGGTCCAGTTCCGAGAAATAGCGGGCCTTGATGACACGGGCTGCCATTCAGCGCCGGACTCCATGCCCATATAGGGCCTCGCATCGAGTTTGGCATACATGTAGTCCGTAGACGTCGTTGCGTAGCACCTCACCGAGCTTGGCCCGCGCGGTCAGCGCCTGACGATGACTCTCCACCAGCACAATGGGTTGCATCGTACGGAGTACACGACACTCATCAATGGCAGGACTGGTACGGACTACCAAAAACACGTCGCTCCCTCATCGCCAGGTGTGTGTGGCGGCACATACCTACAATGTACCCGACGCCGGCCCGGCCGTGTGGGAGATCACCTTATCCACGGCTTCGGTTCGGTAGACCGATGTCGTCCGATCCTTCCCTCCCACCCAGAAAGGACGCGCCGAGCAATGGAGGCTCCGTCCAGTCCAGATCCTTACCTGGTAATTACCTCACAGGAGACAACGCAGCAAGCGCCCCCCTGGGACCTGCAACAGGGAAAATCAACCCATGCACACGCCTCCCCCAACAGCACCGACAACTCATACATGCCTGTGGCAGGCAGGCGTGTACCTATGCACGAACTCTGTGGACTGGAGAGCGCCTGCGCGAGCGTTGATGATGGGGCAGCATCTCATAGGACGGCCCGGCCGCTGGTGAACGTGGCCGACCTTGTATTCCCCGACTGCGTCGCTGCGCTGGTCGTTCATGTCCGCCCGTGGAGGGTTACATGAGCTGACTGCCTCGCTCGCCGTCTGCCTTGCCACCTGCCTCCCGCCCTTGCCGTTGCCTTGACGAGGTACAAAGTATTAGAGGAGAAAGGTGAGAGTGCTATCGTTGAGGATGAGATTCTGTGGATGACGAGCGGGGCTTTGCTGCTGTGGACGGCCGTGACAGGTCTAGCATAACGTGACTGCCTACCTACTGCATGCGATGTATTGATAGAGCCTGGGTGTGGGAACTCTCCGTACATTACTGGAACCGCTGCATGACATCCTCACAGCCCGACATCCACGTGAGTAAGCCGACCAGACGCAGCCATCACCGACGCGCCCCACGAGCATGCAGAGGGTTTTCTGACTCTGCCAATGCCATTCGGCCCATTGTGCAACAAAGTCTATTCCCATACCATGTTGGCAGCACCACCGCTTGCTCTCTTTCATGCCCAGCGTTGCAGGTCAGTTCTATCTACATGTATTCAATCATTAGTCGTACCTGTCGAGGTGACCAAACGAATTGCAGTCCTCGCACACCCTCCATCATCAGCCTCATTCTCATATCCATTCCACCGAAAGACAAGTAGAAACGCCCCCAACGCCAGCCATGCGTACCAGTTTCCCGACCGTTCACGAGTGGAGTGGGTGCTGAAGAACAACCAAGACTCATTTAAATGCGTCGGTTGGAGTCTAAGCAAAGATCTTGAGGAACCCCCAGATGCCAATGCCGCTGAGGACCGGTATCGTCAGGTTGTCGTCCCATCCGAAGATGTCGACCACTTCGCTGGCCGACGCAACAAAACCGGACCAGAGGCCCATGATCCCGAGAGCCAACGGACCGGTGATGGTAGCCACGTCCTTGGAAATACCGATCGCGTTCGTCAAGGCACTCGGCAGCGACAGAGCGCCCTTGAACATGAAGTTCTCGTCTCCAGGCATGGGCCCGATTGTCGGGACCAGCCACCCATAGAAGAAATAGGAGGTGGTCACCCCGACCAGGAAAGCGGCCAGCGAGCCAGCCAGAGACTTTCCGCGGCGGAGCCTCGGGGTATATATTCCCCAGAGGCGGCCAAAGGTGCTGGCGGCGGTGTCGCACCAGCTCAGCAGCAGGACGCTCATGACCCCCACGTCCTTGGGGAAGAAGTAGAGCACTATCCACGCGCCAAAGAGGTAGAAGATGACGCCGTTCCAACCAGAGTACTCGCTCTCCCGCATGAGTGCCCCGAGGAGCTTGACGTAGAGGCGGTTGACGGACTCGTACTTGTGTCGCAGCCAGTCTGTCGTGGCAATGGGAATCAAGGCCGCCATCAGGTAGGGCGGTACAGAGCTCGTCTGCGTGCCGGTGGTGTATAGCCAGACAACGAAGAAGCCAATGGACACATGGAGGGCTTTGCGGGGGACCTCATGCTTGTGGACAAACGTCCTCCACTGTCGGTGGATGGGGATTAGCCCAAGAGGACTGGGGCTGCGACTGAAGTCGCGCCAGCTCCATCCTGAAGGCGCCGAGGGCTGCGGAGGAGCCAGATGGCCGTTGGTAGTCGCACGCTTCCCATTCTCCGCGGGCTGAGCGGGAGCCACCGTCTTGGTAGCCTGGGCCTGACTGGAGTTCCTGGGCGTCATGCGCGAGATCTTGCGACCGTCGATGGGTGAGCGGCTCCGCGTTCGCGACCTCCGACGGCCGGGGGTATTGTCGTACTCGTCCTCGTCACCGTGCTCTTCCAGTGTTTGCGACGTCGAGGTGCGCTTCCTGGCGGCCGAGCGCGTCGTAGGACCATTATACTCCTGGCTGTCCTGCTCCGACGGCGTAGGACTGGGCGAGATGACGCGGGGCGTCTCAGGAACACCGGACGTGCGTCGCAGCGACATGGTGAAGGAGACGGGGGGCAGCGCGGGGCAGCGGACGGCACCGACGACGGTGCGGCGTAGGGATTCAAAGCCCGAGGGCCAAAAGATAGAGTGGGGATGTCTGTCGCGGCGCGAGCGGCGCGCCGTGAGGGAGTCGCAGGAGCCGAAGAGGGAGAAGAGGCCGAGGCCGCGGCTAGGGGGCGTCGAGAGGCGGTGCGGGTCGTCGACGGCGGTGCTCGGATCCAGCGTGGTGGTGTTGAAGGGCGATGCAGCAGAGGGCGTCGTTACCCCCACCGCATGATGCACTGAGAAGGTGCTTGGGAGTGCGACGCCGGGGGGGAGCGCACATGAGAGTGAGAGGCGAGGACAAGGACGAGGACGTGAACAAGGGACAGAGGGGCTGGCGTGTTCTAGTTGTACTCGGACTATTAGGTATGGATGCGACGGGAAGACGAGATTGGATGGCGGAGGAGCCGGGCTGGAGAATTTTCGCCGATGCCGAAGTCGATGTAGGACGGCTGACCGTTGGGGTACGTAGTACAAAGTACGGACTACGCACCGCTAGGCTCTCGGGTCAGGCATGTGACTGGTCAAGCTGGCCCTTTGCAGTGCCCGTCTCACTCGCTCCGGGTATCATTATCACTGCCGAAGAGCCTGTGGCCCCGTAGGCGCATCACTCCGGCTTCAAGTACGCACTGCACGTGCTCATTGATCACCATCTACGTCTGTACCCTTTGTGGCTGCGTGCTCACGCGAGCGCAGAACACAACGCTTTGCTGGCGTCGCATTTTCACTCAGAGGCGGCCGGTACGTACCCGTAGGGCCGTCCGTGGCTGCGCGTGATTGGATCCTTCCGACGATGAGGCACGCCAAGACGCCAGTGTCCTCAATTGGTTAGTCCACAAGCCCAATGTACCTCCTGCACGTGAAGATAAGATATAAATTTATTTCTTTGGGCGGTTGCTTCATCTTTTGCGACAGCGCCGCCGCCGCCGCCCCTCCATTGTCGACGACCTCGCCGTAGCACAGCACGTCGCAATGGCTCCAGGAAAGGTTCCTTCGAAGAGAGATCCCAGATCCTGGGGTGCTCTGACGCCCCCCCTCGCGGAATGGATCCTCGACGCCGTGTCAACGATGGGCTTCTCCCAGATGACCCCGGTGCAAGCCGCGACCATACCGCAATTCATGGGCAACAAGGACGTGGTGGTTGAGGTGAGTTATAGCATGGGAAGCCGAGGTCTCAACAGTCCCCTGCTAATGTGCTTGTTTTTGAACTATAGGCCGTCACCGGAAGCGGCAAAACACTGTCCTTCTTGATCCCCGTTGTGCAGAAATTGCTGCGGCTCGACGAGCCCACCAAGAGACACCACGTCGGTGCCATCATCGTCTCTCCCACACGAGAACTCGCTGCACAGATCCACTCTGTCCTGATGTCTCTCCTCGAATTCCACGCCCCCTCCGCCGAACTGCTGCCGCAATTAAAGGGCGACGAAAAGCGGCCAGCCACCACGGTCCCCGTCATCGTTCCCCAGCTGCTCGTTGGAGGCACAACGACCACGGCCCAAGATCTCAGCTTCTTCCTGCGGCACAGCCCGAACCTGCTCATCTCATCGCCCGGCCGACTCGTCGAACTCTTATCATCGCCCCACGTCCACTGCCCGCAGTCCTCGTTCGAGATGCTCGTCCTCGACGAAGCCGACAGACTGTTGGATCTCGGTTTCAAGCATGACCTGCAAGGGATCATTTCACACTTGCCGAAACAAAGACGAACGGGTTTATTCAGTGCCAGTGTCAGCGAAGCCGTGAGCGAAATCATCAGAGTGGGACTGCGAAATCCCGTCAAGATCGAGGTCAGGGTCAAGATGAAGGATGGCGGCATTCTCGAGGATAGGAAAACCCCTGCCAGTCTCCAGATGGCCTACATGGTCAAGCCGGCTAGCCAAAAACTGCCTGCATTAGCGCAACTTCTGGACCGATTGCCAGTGAAGCCTCAGCGAAGCATAGTCTTCCTGTCGACTTGTGCTGCCGTCGACTACTTCCAACACGTTCTTCCCTCGCTTCTTCCTGCTGGCTTCGCCCTGATCCCTCTGCACGGCAAGCACCCGGCAAAGGTGCGCGAAAAGAACTTTAACCGATTCTTGACATCTGTGTCGCCCACCATACTCTTGACAACAGACCTAGCTGCACGAGGCTTGGACATTCCGCAGGTCGATCTCGTTGTACAGATTGACGCACCGTCAGACCCCAAGGTCTTCATACACCGGAGCGGGAGAGCCGGCAGAGCGGGAAGGAAAGGGCTGTCAGTATTGATGCTGCATCCCGGACGAGAGGAGGACTACGTGAGGTTCCTAGAGGTCCGGAAAACCCCCATTATCCCACTGCAGAGGCCCGCGATATCCGTGTCAGACGACGACGCGAGTGCCGCGACGGAAATGTTTCGAAAGCTGGTAAAGACGGACCGCGGACTCTATGATAAGGCCCAGAAAGCGTTTGTCAGCTGGGTCAGAAGTTACAACAGCCACCAGGCCACGTCGATATTCCGAGCTAGCGACCTGGATTGGGCGGATCTCGCTCAGGCTTGGGGCCTCCTTCGCATGCCCAAGATGCCGGAGCTCAGGGGATGGGAGGGCGACAAGACGCTGGGGATGGAAATAGACTGGGACACATTTGCCTACAAAGAAAAGGTACGGGAACAGGCAAGGCAAGAGGCTATGGCAGCTGAGAAGGCCGGAGAGGTTCCCGACAAGGGAGCCGAAGTGAAGCGCAAGAGGAAGAACAACGAGGCCTGGAGCGCCAAGCACGAGCAGGAGGACGTGCGCGTCGAGAGGCGCGAGAAGCGGCGCAAGAAGAGAGAGGCCGAAGAGACGGCCAAGATGACGGACGAAGAGAAGATCAAGCGGATGGAGCTGAACGAGATGATTGCGCAGATCCGGAAGCAGAACCAGGCAAAGGCGGCGTCCAAGGAGGACGAGTTCGAAGGCTTCGGCGAGTAGACAGTTGCATAGAAATACCCCGAATTTGGCGACTTGATTCGATTCGATCAAAACCCCTGCTTTGGAATGACAACGACATCGGCAAAAACGAGCGTGCCAGACGAACATCGGGCTCGGCACGAAGCAGATGTGCGAGACCCGCGAGCGTAAGGCTGAGGCTGTGGCGCAGCGAAGAACAGAACGATCGGGCTCGGCACGAAGCAGATATGCGAGACGGGCAAGCATAAGGCTGAGGCTGAAGCAGCTCAGTGGCGCAGCGAAGAACATCGGGCTCGGCACGAGGCAGATGTGCGAGACTTACGAGGCCTTTAAAGGAGAAGTGCCAGGGGGCAGGTCGAGGAATGCACACAAAGTACGCGTATTTGGGCGTCTCGGGCTGTGGGGCGCGCCCGGATACGTGTATTTCTGCGGCGCCGTCTTCCTATTTGGGGAACACGAAGCTCGTGTTACGCGGAAACCCGCCCATGGGTCTCCTGGCTTCGGAGGCAACGGGCGCCGGTGCGGAATGGTATAAAGGAACATTGGCGACGCCGCCAAGTTTCCGAGGCGGCTCCTCGTCAGACTCTGATCGAGCACGCAGATTGCTCGAATCCCCTTCCTTCACCGAGAAGCCAGAAGCCCACGCCGAACAGCCATGGCGCAATTAAAGACCTACAACGGTACTTACCTCTGGGACTACGTCCCGTCGTTGCCGGCGAACATTGTCTTTGCGGTCCTCTTCGGCCTGGCGACGGCGCTCGTCGTGTGGCGGATTGTGCGGACGAGGACGCTGTTCAGCATCGCCTTTGCCATCGGCGGCGTGTGCAAGTCACCCCCATCCCGGATGCTTCGCACAAGCAAATACCCCTGAGCCGAATACGCTAACCTCGGGTCCCGAAACTGCAGTTCAAATCTTGGGCTACGTCTGCCGAGCCCTCGCCAGAGACAAGACCGACTCTCTCGGGCTCTACATCATGCAGAGCGTGCTCATCCTCGTCGCGCCGGCGCTCTTCGCGGCGTCCGTCTACATGACGCTGGGGCGGCTCATACGCAGCATCCACGGCGAGCAGCACTCGGTCATACCCGTGCGGTGGCTGACGCGCGCCTTTGTCACGGGCGACATCTTCTCGTTCCTGGTGCAGAGCTCGGGAGCCGGGCTCATGGGGTCCGGGTCCAGCAGCGACAACCAGAAGACGGGGCAGGACATCATCCTGGCGGGTCTCTTCATCCAGATCGTCATGTTCGCGCTGTTCGCGGCGACGGCCGTCGTCTTCGACGTGCGGATGCGGCGCTGGCCGTCGGGGGCGTCGCTGGACGGCACGGGGCCGCGGTGGAAGCGGGTCATGATGATGATGTACGCGGTGAGCGCGCTCATCATGGTGCGGTCGATATACCGCGTGGCCGAGTACATCATGGGCAAGGACGGATACCTGCTGCGCCACGAGTGGACGCTGTGCGTGTTTGACGCGGCGCTGATGTTCCTGGCCATGATCGTCTACGGGTTGATATACCCCGACGAGCTGACCGTGACCAGCGTCAAGCGGGAGGGGACCGACTCCGGGTCTGTCAACATGACGGACGAGATGCGGCTTGCCGAAGGCGGGAGGGCGGGCGGCGTCTAGAGCGGCGGCAAGCAATGGCTGCTAGGTGTTTGGTGGTCGTCGTCGACGATGAAGAGCAGGGATGATGATGGCATAGACAAGGGGGGGGGG
>JALHBX010000172.1:0-25317 GCA_024340025.1 Tolypocladium tundrense
CATCCGGCTTCCACTGGAAGCAACTCACACGCCCCCCCCCCCAGTTCGAAATCAAAGACGAGCCTGACTGAACACGCCCGAGGGAAGGATGAAGGTGTTCTAGTAGATGCGAAGCCGCCCCTGTTTTTCTCTTGTTTCCAGATGAGACTCTTTGCTTGGCCCCCCATCCATCGCCTTGCTACCGAGAACCGGACGCGGACTTGCGACTACAGTACTTGAATTTGACTCTTCCCACATCTCGCCGTCCGCTCCCACACTCTCCCACACTCTCCCACACTCTTCGTCCACACTTACTACTCTCGTACCTGCAACTAAGCGGCCGTGGTGTTATCGTTGCCCTGAAGCTTGCACCTCGTCCATTTAGCCTACCTATCCTATATGCACCGATAGCGTCATCGCCATCTGCAGCCAGATTCAGAGCGCCATTCTCGCCGTCTTCCGATCCCGGCTCCGGAGGCCACCGACCCGTGCCCTCTACTCCGTACCCTACCCCGCGTCCACCGCCGGCGACAAGAGACGATGCTGTCCTACGATAACGCCGTGCCCGTCAACGGACAGGAGCCTGCGCCTGGCGCTGGCGTTCCGGACGCTCCGCCCAAGACGTCATCGCCGGCCAAGGCGAACGGCGCGGCCCATGCCAACGGCCATGCACAGAAGCACCACATCTGGTTGGTCACCGGCCCGGCCGGGTGCGGCAAGACGACGGTGGCCGAGTACCTGGCGGGTGTGCTCGACGTTCCCTACATCGAGGGCGACTCGGTACGTACGGGGCGTGGCCTCTGACGAGGCGCAACTTCGAACCTGCTCAGCGAGGGCAGCGAGGGCGAACGAGCTGACACGAGTGACGCTGCAGTTCCACACCGAGGCCAATGTCGAGAAGATGCGCAGCGGCGTCCCGCTGACCGACGCGGACCGCTGGGACTGGCTCACGGCCCTCCGCGACGAGTCCATGCATCGCATCAACCGGGGGTCCGAGGGCGTCGTGGTGACCTGCTCGGCCCTCAAGCGCAAGTACCGCGATGTCATCCGTGTCGCCGCCTACTACGACCGCGACATCCTCGTCCACTTCATCTTTCTCAACGCGCCCGCCGAGGTGTTGCTCCAGCGCGTCACCCAGCGACAGGGACATTACATGGGCGCCAACATGGTCAAGAGCCAGTTCGACATTCTCGAGCGGCCCGCCCACGACGAGAGGGACGTCATCAGCATCGACGTCAGCCGCGGCATCGAGGAAGTCAAGCAGGACGCCCTGGCCAGGGTGTCTGACATTGTCAAGGCCGACCACTGAGGCTGGCGCATCTAGACCAACAGTACTTCGCAGTACACACGAACCGTTCGGGGCGGGGGGCCATGGAGGTTTCTGGGCGTTTCCGGCTTGGAGTTGCTTGTTTTGGGATATGATACGCGGCGTTGGATAGACCGCTCGCTTTGGGCCTCGCCTGTCCCACACGGGGTAGCCGCCCTGCTACTACGCACGAGCGAGCCCCGGGGCCCGTCTGTTTTGTTTTTGGATATTTCGGCGGCATACATGAGCGGTTGGGGGCGGGAATGCATTCGCCGCACCACTCCAGGTCAGCAGGTGGCAGGCCATGGGCCAATGCGGCGTTGGGATTAGAGCACATGGAGAAGGACGGGATGGCATCTACGGTCGCTAGCAGGCGCCACTACGTAGATATTATGCAGCAAAAGACGCCGAGCCGCACAGTCCGTCTGCCAGCACACGGCACGCGATGCCTTACTTTAGCCCTTCTGCAGAGTGAGCAAAGACACGACAGCAGGGAGGCGGGAACCTGCGGGAACCTGCGGCGCAATCTGCACACCCCACAGCCATGGGTTTGCGTGACCACTGACAGCAGCGCCAACCAACGTCGGACAAGGGTTGGGCATTGCTGCATGCGGGCCGTTCGAAAGAGGCAATCGTGCCCATGGCCCGTCGCCCATGTGCCCTGCAGCGAGGTCCTATTTATACAGCCCGGGCGGCATGTGCCCTCCCGCGCGGGGACGCATGGCAGGACGGCGGAGGCAGCGCGATGCGACGGGGACGTGGTCACGAGGAGCGTCATCGACGCCGTCAGCCCGGCCCTCGTCGCCCGTGCCGTCGGTGGAACCGTATGGCGACGGGGGTCCCGAGACAGCGACGTGGACGTGGACGGGGACGTGGACGGGGGACGCGGACGTGGGCACGGGGAGGGGGCGTGTGCGTGAAGTCACGATGCCAAGTGGCTCAACCGTCTAATGTATTGTCATCTCGTCTTCGTCTACCCCGTGGCCCCGACGCACACGCGCGCGCTGCCGTGCTACCTCAGATGCATCACCATGACGTCGGGCTCCTCCACGACGCCGCGCACCACCTCGGCGGCCCGCGCCATGGTGGCCCCGTCGACGACGCGGTGGTCGGCGCTCCAGCTGAAGTTGCACACGTGCTTCTTGACGACGCGGTCCTGCTCGTCAAAGGCCGGCACGGTGCGCATGCGGCCGATGCCCAGGATGGCCACCTCGCGCTCGACGATGACGGGGCTGAGGTACGTGCCGCCGATGTTGCCGATGTTGGACACGGTGATGGTGCCGCCGGCCATGTCGCCCGGCGCCAGCTTGCCCGCGTGCGCGAGCCGCTGCAGGCGCGCCAGCTCGGCGGCGATGGACACGATGTTGCGCGCGCCGACGTCGCGGATGACGGGCACGAGCAGGCCGTGCGGCGTGTCCATGGCGACGCCGATGTTGTGCTGCGAGCGCATGATGAGCGCCGGCTTGCCGCCGCCGCCGCCGCCGCCGTTGGCCGCGTCGACGTCCACCCGCGCGTTGAGGATGGGGAACTGGTAGAGGGCCAGGGACACGGCCTTGATGATGAACGGCAGGTAGGACAGCTTCAGGGGCTGGTCCCCGGCGCCGGGCGACTGCGCGAGCACCTTGTTCAGCCGCCCGCGCAGGCTGACGAGGTCCGAGAAGTCGATCTCGTCGGCGTAGAGGAAGTGCGGGATCGTCAGCGAGCGCGACATGGTCTTGAACATCATCTGCTGCGTCTGGCTGAGCGGCTGCCGCGTCTCCGTCTGCACGGAGGAGTCGGCGGGCGGGCCGGGGGGTTGCTGTGGTTGTTGTTGCAGGGCAGACTGCGAGTCTCTGCTCTGGACAAACCTGTAGATGTCCTCCTTGAGCACGCGTCCGTCCTTGCCGGTGCCGTCAATGTCGGCGATGTCGATGTCCAGCTCCTTGGACAGGTGTCTGACCGCGGGCGTCGCCAGCGCCGCCATCTTGCCCTTGGGCTTCCTCGCCTCCCCGCCGCTCGGCGCGGTGCTCTGGGCAGCCGCCGCGTCGCCGCCCTTCTGCTCGAATTCCGGTGACGGCGCCGGGGCCGCGGGCTCGTCCTTGGCCGGCTCCGCCTCCCCCTCGATGTCGATGTCGACAAAGGCCTTGCCCACCTTGGCCATCTCGCCGGCCTCGTAGTACAGCTTCTTGACGGTGCCCGTGAAGCGGCTCGTGATCTCCACGGACGCCTTGTCGCTCTGCACCTCGCACAGCGGCGAGAACTCCTCGACGCGGGCGCCGGGCTCGACGAACCACTGGATGACCTCGCACTCGACGATGCCTGTTGTTGTTGTTCCCCGGTCAGCCTCTCGCTCTCTCTACTCGACGCGCCACCCGACGTAGCACTCACCCTCGCCAATGTCGGCCAGCAGCACCGGCTTCACGGCGCACAACCTCCTCGACTCGGTGAACCACCGCGGCGCCGGCCCCGCCACGACGCCGCCCCTCCCCATGGCGACGGCCTTGCCCACGGCCCTCGAGGCCTGCAGCTGCCTGCGCAGCGCGCGGGAACCTCGCTGCAGAAACATGTTTTGCCTGGCAATTGGCTTCTGTCGGAGGTGCAGAGAAAAAGTATTCCCACGGGGACACGAGCGGGCTTGGTGTGCGGAGGGAGAGGAAGCAGCAGAGCCGCCGCAAGAACCGCAGTTCCAAGGGCCGAAGTGCATGGCTTCAGTCGGCATTGCGTCGCCGGTCGTTGAGCCGCCGCGAATAACCGAAGTCCGGGGGAGGCGGCCCAGCGTCACCGAGGCCCACTAAGATGCTGGCCCCTGGCGGGCCCGATTTTCCGGGCTCCGAACGCGTGGTCCAGGGTAGGCGCCAATTAATTTAGCATCCAACGGCGTGCTCGCGATTGTTCAGAAAATTGTCGACGTCAGCCGACGACGGACAGCCGACGACAGACACGACAGACACTCGCCATGTCATCGCGGAGGCTCGAGCTGGCGCTTGCCGGCTTCGCGACCCGGCGACCGCTCGCCGCCTGCGTGTACTGCCAATGGCGGCGCAGCTTCACCGTGTCCGCGCTGCGGGCCGCGAGGGCCGAGAAGCCTGCCGCGGGCGCGTCCATGGACCCCCAGGGCGAGGTCAAGGGGGCGCCGATCGAGGCCCCGAGGAGCTACGGCAAGCGTGTCGAGGGCACCTTTGTGCCGAAGCCGCTGCCCCGGCCGATTGGCATGCCGCTGCCGCCCCGGGCCGGCGAGAACACGGGCATCGACCGCCGGACGTTGAAGCAGCGGAAGGAGGACTTTGTCGACTACGACAAGCACATAAAGCGGCGCCAGGAGCTGTAGGCGAACCCCATGTCTCGAGCTGCAGTCCGTCGCTAACACGCATGCGTGCCCAGGACCGCCCAGATATCGAGGCCCTACTTCCGCGACTGGGGCAACCTGCAGTTCCACAGCGGCAAGTCCTTCATCGCGCCCCCGCGCCTCTTCAAGGCCGAGCTCTCCCTCTTCTTCCCGAACCTCTACGGCGAGACGCTCCTCAAGACCGACAAGGAGCCGCGCGACACGACGCCCCTCCTCACCGGCCGCGCCTCCGTCGTCTCCATCTTCAGCAGCCAGTGGGCCGAGCGGCAGGTCGCGAGCTTCACCTCCAAGGAGGCGAACCCCGCGCTGCACGAGGTCCTCGCCCGGGGCGGCAAGCTGGCCCAGGTGGTCAACGTCAACTACGAGGACAGCGCCGGCAAGGCCTGGCTCGTCAGGCTGTTCCGCGGCTCCCTGCGCAAGAGGTTTCCGGAAAGGGACTGGGACAAGTACTTCCTCGTGCGCAGGGGCATCACGGACGGCATCCGCGAGTCCATCGGCCTGCTCAACAGTAAGGTCGGCTACACGTACCTCGTTGACCAGCACTGCCGCATACGGTGGGCGGGCAGCGGGGAGAGCCACCCCGACGAAAAGGACGGCCTGGCCAAAGGCCTTGCGCGGCTGGTCGAGGAGATCAACAGAGATGCCGCTCGCCCGGCGACGGCGCGCGAGAAGCTTCCCGGGAAGCCGCATCTGGAAAATCCAAGGGTCTGATTCGATGCCTTTCCTGAAGCATGGCCATCCCTCCAGTAGACACGAGTGACCATGGCCCTGCCACATACTGTACAATACCATAGATACAACAACGCTGATACCCCGCTGAAACGCCGTCGAACATGCGGATGGGTGGTTCGTCGCCCCATCAAGATCGCCCTTGGCTTATAGCAGCCACCAAAACAGAATGAAACACGCCGCGATGAAGCACCCTATTATGATGCCATCTCTCCTCTTCTTCGCCGATATCCTGCCAATCAACGTGTTGATGCCAGGCACCTGGCTCGCCGCCATGGTGATCCTGCGGTTGATGCTCGACAGCGTCTCCCGCTGCAGGACGAAGCTGTCGTTGACGGCGTACGCCTGGCTCAGCACGCTGTCCGTCATGTTGTGGCTGTTGTCGATGCGGTTGCGCTCGTTGAGCATGTACTCGGCCTCGGCCGCCTCGGGGTTGTTGGCGCGGTACTGGTCGATGTCGGAGCGCACGTTGGTCAGGAGGTTGGCCCGGTCGCGCGCCTGCTGGAGGGTGCCGCGCAGCCGGGTGAGGTCGCGCTTGTGGGCGGAGAGCTTCTCGCGCAGGAGGGAGAGGTTGTTTTGCTTGAGGGCCGAGGACGTGAGGGCGGCTTCGGAGTCGAGCAGCCGTGCGAGCTGGGAGATGACGGATTCGCGCTGCGGCTGCGTGTTAGTCCGGTCGCAGCTGCGGTCGTTGTTGACGCAGGCTTCCCGCTCACCTTTTCTAGCAGCTCCTCGATCTTGGCTTCTGTTTCGCGTTCCTCGTCTGTCGGCTTCGGCGGGATGCTTGCCGCCGCAGAGAACTGCGAATATGTGTGGAAGAGGTTCTCTGTCTGTTGAAGCCGAGGTTAGACGCCATGCAGCCGTGAAGCTGTATCGGCGCGCTTACCTGAGTCTCCAATGTCCTGGCCTGCTGCCGCAGTTGGGCCCAGCCGCCGCTTCCCGATGGCGCAGACATGGTGGTGGTGGTGGGCAACGCGATGGATGATGTCCAAGGAGATGGTGCTGGGCTGTCTACTCCGTAACCTGGCGCGGCCGTCTGCGGATCCAGCCATCCGTATGGCTTCGTCACCCGAATCGGAAGCCCAGACGTGGCAGAATACATTCACCGCCTGGAGTAGCGCCAAGGTCCCGAGCACGAGACCCTGCACGTGACCCTCCCTCATCTCCAAATGTCTCCGCTAGTGCACCAATCAGCAGTCGGGAAATCTCCAAGCTCCGCGCACACAACCAAACCCTAGGGCAAATTTTCACCGCTCGGCAACTAAATTCTTTGAAGGGCTACGATCCATCGCGAAACGGACGGTCACGGTCGAGGCTGACTTTCTTACTCACGCACTCGTCGACACACTTCGCACATCACCCATCGAAGACCATCAAGATGGTGAGTCCACGCTGCCCTCCCCTGCCTCGATGATGTTGCAGTATTCTTCACCTGCGGCCGCGCATCCCACCGACGTCGATATTTGTTTCAATTGCTGCGCACCGAAATCATCACCGCCGACGACGACCCCGACCCCCCCACCATCGCCCGCCAAAATTTCATGACAACGATGAGGAACATGTCGCTGACTGGTTCTGTAGTCGTCGGGCAAGGTTAAGGCTGTCCAGCTCTGGGACAAGAGCAAGGATGATTTGACGAAGCAGCTCGCCGAGCTCAAGACTGAGCTGGGCCAGCTCCGCATCCAGAAGATCGCTTCGTCGGGCTCCAAGCTCAACAAGATGTGAGCATGCCCCCCGGGCGGCGTGTCCGCCGTATCGTGCCATGGCAGGCGAATGAAGGTGCTGACGGATGTTTGCGTGTGCAGCCACGATCTGCGAAAGTCGATCGCCCGTGTCCTGACCGTCATCAACGCCAAGCAACGCTCTCAGCTCCGCCTGTTCTACAAGAACAAGAAGTACGCCCCTCTCGACCTCCGCCCCAAGCAGACCCGCGCCATTCGCCGCCGATTGTCGCCCGAGGACAAGGCCCGCGTGCTGGAGAAGACCAAGAAGCGCAACACGCACTTCCCCCAACGGAAGTTTGCCGTCAAGGTACGACACATCTGAACACCGGGGAGATCCCTCGCAGTGGCTCTGGGGTCCCCTCAAACTCTGCAATGGCACTCTTACTGACGCGCATTTACCACAGGCTGCCTAAGCGTGTGCAGTGCTTGAGGAGTCGCGGGTAGAAGGGAACGGGGTATCGAGGCGTGGCGTGCTTTTTCTCTGAACACAAAAGGCTTCGAAATTTGCATCGCATGGCTCTGGGGAATCTCGGTCTGATTTGTACTTATTTCCCGGTTTGGGCCTCGTTCTGGGGGGCGGGATGCCGTCCACGATGGGCCGCTCGATCAGCAGCCTATAAATCAAAAAAATGAGGTCATGATCAAACCCTCTGCCACTACATGCGTCCCCATGTGAGAATGTGCCCCATGTGAGGTTCTTCTAATGGCTTTTCTTTGTCTACCTTTTCGTTCCTGCTGCAATCGGTGACTTGGGGTCTCGTTTCGTTTCGTATCCCCATCGTCAACCAAGATATCAGGGTCAACGACTCCTGTCAACACCGACCGGATGGCTCGTTGTATGACGTCGAGACCACCCCATTGCCCGGAGAGCAAGCATGGTGTGTTGGGTTTAGTTTAGTCTCCTCCGGCGTTGCGGCTTTGCTTGTGCCACTTTTGGATGACGCGTTGACCATCAGGGTGTTGGACGGCAGAGGATTACACAGAAGTGAGGCCGGCGGACTCAATGATCCTTGCATTCTCCGACGAGTATTCTTTACAACAAAGCCCATCACTATATGCTCAGGAGTGGTATCGTTCATTGCATTTGCAAAGGCTTACTTTTGTACTCTTCTGTTCTTGTTATGTCGCTACTAAACCGGCTCTTTTGTCTCCGGCTGCTGACAGAAGTATCGTGACCAATCCATGTCGCATCAAACATCATCGGGGTATACAGAACCAACCAACCCACCACCGTGAGCCATGTAACTGGCCCATGAGGAACTCGTGCTTTTATGTCGTTGTCTCCATGCCTCTCCGGTATCTCCCCAACGCCGCCCGCCCCTCGCCGTAATTCATGTGTAATTCAAGGTTCAACGACGCCGCCAATCCTGCCATTGCTCGTCACAGGAAAAGGACGAGGTTCCCCTCCAAATCACTCACTCCATTTGCCATCATGATGACTCTTGGCCAATCATGAGGCTCTGAACGTGATCTCCAATCAACTCCAAAGTGTCAGCGTCGCGAATCTTCGACTCTGCCTTGCCCTTGCCCTTATTCTTCTTTGGCTTCGACACCTTTTGTGTCTGAATCTTGGTCTTTGCCTTGCTGAGAAGGGCGTCCACTTCTGCGGGTCTGTCCTTGTGGTTGGTGCCCATGTGCCTTCGTAGCTGGTCCAACCTGTGAAAGTCCTTGCCGCAAAGTTGGCATTCGTGCATGCCCTTGACATTGTGTGTTCTGCGGTGCTTGGACAGATTGGACGACTCGCTGAACCGCTTGTGGCAAATCTCGCACTCGAGGGGCTTGTCACCTGTGTGAGTCCGCTCATGCATGGCTGTCCCGAGATTAGCTTCGATCAAATATTCAAGAAAGGGCAATCGTGGACTTACTGAGGGCACTTTGCTGTTTGAAGGCACAGCCACAGCCTGGATACTTGCACACCCAAGGCGTCTCGCCAGTGTGGATCCTCATGTGCTGGTCAAGGGCTTGCTTCGCTGACAATGCCGCTCCGCAAATGTTGCAGTGTACAGGTTTGACTGGCGAATGTTAGCTTCGCTTCAACTGTACGAATCACAAGAGGCCATATTGGTACTTACACCCTGTGTGCACTTGCATATGCCGCTCCACTTTGCTCCGTTGGGTGAAGCACGTATTTCTCGTGCAATTTGCCCATCCACATCTGAAGCCACCGCGAACCTTCTTCAGCTGCTTGAGATGGTCTGATTTGCAATGCTTCTGCAGCTGCTCGTCATCGTCAAAACGCTTGCCGCAAATGCTATCACCGTCACCGGTCACCCAGCGGCAGAGAAACTGATCTTCCTGGGCCAAGACTTGGGGCTCGGCCCCGTTCAGGGGGCTTTGGGGGTTTCCGATGGAACTGAGTCCTGCAGGGCCAGCGTCGGGTTCCAGCGGTGAGGGTGTGGCAAGAGAAGACGGTGTCGTTGAGAGCGATGGCCCTATCGATAGATTTGTCAAGGGCGACGGTGACGGCGAGAAGTGCTTGCCATACGCCATATGGCCGCTCACATGGCATCCTGCATGTGATCCATGTTGGTGAGATGCGCTGCAGTTCGTATGTTCTCGAGACTGAGATGGCTCCGGAAATCTGAGCTGCTGGGCATGCATCATGAGAGCTGGCTTGTGCTCTTCGAAAATATGATGGGCAAAGGCATTTGGGTCCTGAACCGGGAAACCACACTCATGGCTCTGGAGTTGCGACAGGTACGGGTCTGTGATATTGTCGTTGGGGCTGAACTTTGGCAATGTGCACCTTGAAATGAATTGGGCCGGATCATTAGCCACGCAGGTACCATTATGGGCCAGTCCACGAGCCGGGTCATGATACTGCATGATGTGATTCGCAAGAGCGTATTCAAAGGCCATTTGGAACGGTTGGCTGGAAAAGTTGGACGGTCCATTGGTAAATAACGAGTCCATTGAGAGGCTGCCGCACGGGATGCTTTCGGGAAGGCCCATATATGCGAGCGGCCCATCTCGCGATGGTGGCGGTGCTGCGGGCGAGGACTGCATGAAGCCCCCTTGGACCATCTGTAGCTGGCTCTCGCCGAAAGAAGCCAGGGCCGCCGCCGCCGCCTTGTCGGTGTCCGTTATGGCTGCGGTGGCTGCCAATTGCTCGCCAGCGGTCGTCTCTGTCAGGCAAGCCTCATCCGTGCAAGGATGGCTGGCACCTTGACAAGCCTCGTCCAGACAGAGCTGGGGGCTGCCACAGGCATCGTCATCGCAGCAGACGCCGTGGCCAGTGTCGCCACACTGGCTGGGACAACTGCCTTCGCACGCAGAGCTACACTCTGACGCACAATCGTCATCCCTGCAGAAGCCAAAGGTGCCGGCGTGGAGAGCGGAGTTGTCCAGAGCAGAGTCGTTGAAGAGATGCTCCCACGAATATGTCTGGTTCTGGCTCAGGGGGTGCGGCGTTGCGGCTGCGCTCGCTGTGTCATTCTGCTCCCCCATGTTCGTATGGCTGTGGTTCTGCATGGTACTGGCAGATGCGTGGGACTGCAACTGTTGGGCGAAGCTGCTTTGGAGTTTATCATTATGTTTGGGTAGGCGGAAGTGGTGATGGTGGTCGAGGCAAGAGTCGTCATGGATGCAGGATTCGAACGGGCCAAGTCCGTGGGATAGATTGTTATCCGAGGCCATGAGGGAATCAAAGTCGAGCGGCATGTGCGCCATGTCGTTGGCGGACGAGTCGTTCGGCTGCATATGGCCATCAAAGGTCAAGTGTGATCCATCCATGATGAGCGGTACGCGCAACGTCGAGGTCGGCCGAGGTCCACGAGTATTATGATCAGTGGGCGAAATATTCGAGGAGGGGCAGGATGTGATCTTCTTGGTCCGGGTAGCGAGGAACGACGATGAACATGAGGACGAAGACGAAGGCGAAGCCACCGAGGAGGATTAGGCCGGTCCGGAGGCAGAAAGTGTTGCAAGAGTAGCGGAGACAGACTCCGGCGTTCTAAACAGCCTCTTGTATGCACTCTGCAAGCTCGCGATACATGTCTGCTATTGATTGCGGCGCCGGTGAAGAGGATAGATGGCACTGTTGGAACCGTGGCTGATTATGGTATTTTGCGTGAGTCGAGGCACGACCAGCAGGACGGGAGGATCAAGACGAGATGCCCTCAGCCGCGGAAGAGAACAAGGGTACGGTACGGAAGAGAGGGAAGGAAGGAGCGGGAGAGGCGCGCTGACTCCAGCCGGCAGCGCAAATGCAGCTGCGACCAGCGCAGTGGGCGGTCGTTGGTTGCTAGGATCATTGAGCAGCTGAGAACCCGGATGGTCAGACTGATCAGGGCTCTCTCCAACTCGAAAAAAGTGCCAAGGCTGTGGAGGGGCAAGCACGTTATGACCCGCCTGCCCTGCCCGCCCCGCCCTGCCTGAAGTACGAGTGCTGGAAGTAGCTCCCCCCGCAGCCCGCCAATGGGCGTCCTGTCTTTGTTCATTGTTCGTGGGGGGTCTCCGTCCTCCATACGTACCTGCCTCGTCCTCGCATCGCAGCGGATGTACCACAGCAGCCGTCCGTCTGTGTGACGGTACTTGCATGAAACGTGAAGCCACCAACAGTGTTTGGCGCACAGCAGAGCACAGCAGAGCACAGCAGAGCACAGCAGAGCATTCGCGTTTTCCGCAGACCCGGGCAGCAGCGTGATGCAACCATGACCACATTACAGGCGAATTCTCCGCGGTGACGTTCGTGAGGATGCTGCCGGACAGCTCCATCCGGTCTGGCCTCGTATCAGTGCGGGAGGTGGCTCGGGTCCGAGTCCTTTCTATCCGGTATCTACGGACCATTTCGTACGATGAGCACATTTTTCATTCCGGCTTGAGAAGATTCCTTCGTACACCAATCTTCCCCCTCCGCAGAATATGTATGTTGCTGACCCTGTGATCGCAGGTTTCCTGTTTGCGGCGAACAAAGGGCGCAGCTTGAAGTAGCCGTCATCTTTACACTCCTCTGCCACCTGCTGTCAACAGCGAAATACTCTTGCAGATATATACCAGGCTCACCAAGCAGTGGCTAGGATGGTTCAAAGCCATTCGGGACATTTACTCGGTGTTATGATCGGATGGGAGGGCAGCGTCACACCCCGTGTAAGCTGTCTGATGGCTTGCCTCACCTATGATTCCATTGATCCAGCCACCCATCCAGCCAAGACGCACAGAAACAAACATGTCTCATGTCTATAATGACGGCTGAACACAAGACTCCCACAGGTCAGCTGAAACCAACGCATCCGCTTGGCAGCTCGCCTCGCATGTTCCTTCATGCTATAGGGTAGCCACCCCACGCGCGTCCCAGCTACCCCGCCTGCTGTGCACGACGACTCCCTGCCCAGAGGTCCCTGGCCCGCCGATCTCCAAATGACATCTTCACCGTCAACCTCATTTCTCACCTCGCCGCCAAGCCATTGCAGCTGACGCGGTTGCGCCGATTCACCCCTCGACAGGGACACATCGCCGCGCAGCCCCTCTTCTTCCTTAATTGACAAACCTTGAGGGCACTCTGCGACAGCCTCCTGTCAAGGTCCGGCATAGCTCCACGCTGGCGCCCCATCCCCGCAACCCTCCCGAACCAGAGCTCCCGAACAGCTCAACATCCGACCGACATCATGGGCAACATCTGCGGCAAGGAAGACCACGACGCCTCCCCGCCCGGCCGCGTCCTCGGCTCCGCGCCCCCCGCCCGGAAGACCGCCTCCGTCCCCAAGAAAGTCGGCGGCCCGCCCCGGACGCTGGGCGGCTCTGCGCCCGCGCCGCCCTCGGGCGAGTCCGCGTCCGGAGGCGGAGGGGCCCAGGACGACGCGCGGAGGAGAGCAGCCGAGGCAGCAGAGGTGCGTGGAGCAGCCACAAACGAGAGTATCCTCCTTTCTTTGGGCGCACTAACAATGGACAAACGTCAGGCCCGTGCAAAGGCAGCCAACAAGGGAGGCAAGCTGCACAACCAGCTCTCCGCCCAAAAGAGGCAATCACGGACCGACGCGCTGAAGCAGGCGAGCGAGCAGGAGCAGCGTACCCGCGACGCCGACGACGCCGCCCGGACGCGGAACTGGGATTAGGCGAGGAGCTTCCCTTGGGACGGCCGAGTGCTCGATGACGAAATTTAGAGTAGCATATGTTTGGCAATCTTGTGACTGACGGGCATCTTTGTCGAGGCGTTGTGCTGGGCGAAATTCTTTCTGGCCGATGGGTTCAGTACTTTTAGGAGAGGTTGCAACGACCAGCACAAGGGGCACACCCCGCAGTGAACAAAGTTCCTAGCCATGTCTCTGTCCTGATTATACATGGGCTGATGCGCAGGTTCCCATCACAAACCCGGCCGCCCCGATGCTTCCAACCGTGCGCCAAGCTTCATAAACATCATATCCGCAGCCGAGAACAAGCCCTTGCCCGATATCCCAGCAATTTCCCTGATTTCTAACGCGACCTCTCGGAACACGATGCCGCCTACTAGGTAACAGTGTATCGTCCGCTCGCGGGCGCTCTGCTGTCAGCATCTACCGCCGCAATCGTGGCCTCTCTCAACAGTCTCGTCATCTCCGTCAAGGCCGAGCTGACAGCCACCTCAGTGTCACCCTCAATAAGAATGTACAACTTGGCGTCGCCGTTGGGAGGAACCTCCTTGCCAGCAGGGTAGAAGGTTCCCTTGGTCGTGATGGACGTGCCGGTCGAGTCGAGAATCTTGGCCACGTTCGTGCGGTTCGTGACCGCCCATCTTGCCTTCTGCGGGAAGTCGTTGATCTCGAGCGTGGCGTGGTAGGCTCCAGCGTCAGGGCCCTTGTTGTCGATGGGTTGGCCGGAGCGAAGCTGGCCTGACTTGCCCAGGCGGCTGTTGATGGCGCTGGCGGCCGAGCTGACTTTGTCAAGAGGGTCCTTGGACTTGTCCCCGGCCGGGGGAGCCTCAGCAGCTTTCTGGACAGGCTTGACTTCACCTCCCTCAATCTTGGGGCTGTCTCGTGCCTGGACGGCGGATACGGCCGCCTTGATTGCATCCAGTGCCTTCTCACCCTTCTGGTCTTCCTTCTTCTCCTCCTTGTCATCGTCTTCTTCGCCCTCGGCTCTGTGGGTCCTGCGCTGCAGCTGGCGAGCAGCCTCACGCTCCTGGTCCAGGCGATCCAGACCCTTGCCGCCGAAGCCAGACGTATCCTTGGCCTTGCCGGCCTTGACCTTCTCCCGATGTGCCTTGCGCATCTCCTCGAGCTTCTCTGGCACGGGCTGTCCGCTCTGCTCCAAAGCCTTGGCGATGCCTGGCGCGCAATTTTCCTGCTCCGGGGTCACAAACGTGACAGCCACTCCGGTATTGCCAGCACGGCCGGTTCGGCCAGCTCGATGAACATAGTCTTCCATGTGGTTGGGAGCATCGTAGTTGATGACGAGCATCAACTGCTTGACGTCCAGGCCACGGGCAGCGACCGATGTCGCAATCAAGACGGGGATGATGCCCTTCTTGAAATCCGAGATGGTCGAGTCCCGGTCAACTTGATCTTTGCCGCCGTGAATGGACATGCACGGATATCCCTTTAGCAGGAGTTCTTTCATGAGACCGTCCGCCTTTTCTTGCCGCTCGACAAAGATCAGGGAGCGGGCATCATCAGTTTGCATGTAGAGCTCGCCCAAAAGGCCCAACATACGGAAAAACTTTGTATCCTCGTCACGGACCTCAACGATTTGCTCAATCTCCTTTGCGACGACGCTGCGTCCTCCAACGGTGATCTCGATTGGACTCGTGAGAACCTTCTTGGTAAGAGAGTCGATCAGCCTCGGCATCGTTGCTGAAAAGAGAATGGTTTGCTTGTCCGGCCGCATGTTGGCGAAGATTTTCATCACTTGCGGCTCAAAGCCCATGTCGAACATTCGATCGGCTTCGTCAAGGACCACGTAAGTGACTCTCTTGAGGTTCGTAACTCGTCCCTGATTGGCAGCCAGAAGATCAATCATTCGGCCAGGGGTGCAGACGATAATTTCGGCACCGCGCTTGAGGTCGGCAATCTGATCTCGGACCGGAGCGCCTCCGTAGGCACAAACCGCGCGGAGGCCCATGATCTTTAAGAATGGCTTGCAGTCCCTGTGAATCTGCGTGGCCAGCTCTCGCGTTGGTGTCATGATGAGGCCAATGGGGCCATCCATGTCCTTGAGCGGGGGCTGGTCCATTATGTGCCGAAACATTGGCAGTAGGAACGCGACCGTTTTCCCGGAACCAGTCTTGGCTACCCCGACGACATCTCTTCCTGACATGAGAGCCGGGATAGCCTGCATTTGGATGGAAGTGGGCTGCTCGTAACCCAGGTCACGGATGACGTCTAGGGTTTGACGCGTGAGACCGCATTGCGCCCACTTCTGGACCGGCGTCGGGACGTCTTTGCCCTTGACTTTGATGTCGTCAAGCTCCAGTCGTAGCTCCGCCACCTCGGCTTCCGAGAGAGCGCTTAGTTCAGCGGGTTCCGACCAGAAGTTCTTTCGGACTGGCTGAAGGTCGAGTTTGCTGTAGTCGGTGACAGGGATATCCTTCTTCTTGCGCTTGTTGGCCATGGCAAGGATATTGTCCGTACTACCATCGCCCTCCGCATCGAAGACGTTGTCGTCGCTGAAATATGCTTCAGGTTCCTGCACCTGTTTCGAGGCACGGCTAGGCTGGGATCGCTTGTTCGCTTCTGCGTGCTCAAGATCGGCCATGTAGGCGTCAAGTGGATCCTCTTCGTCCTCGTCGACGTCCATCGACTCAGGCAGGGCTGCCGGCTCGGGAGGCTCCGGCTTGACGGGCTCACCATTGGTGACAGGGCCCTCGCCCATCTGATGATCGGGCTCCGTGTTGGCTTCGGCTTGCACTTCGTCGCCCGCCTGGTCCGCCTGGGTGTCCGCCTGCAGGCGTCGTTCATGCGCAGCACGGGCAGCAGCGACGGCTTCTTCCTCGTCTTCAGCGATATTATCGCCAGAGTCGTAGTCCTCGTCCTGGTCAGCCCAAGGAGTATCATCAGCCTCTACCAAGAGGGCAGGGAGCTTTGTGAGCTTCCGCTGGCTGGTGTCTTCCTCATCAAGATCAATCTTCCGCTTCTTGGGGAGCTTTTCGCTCTCCGCCTGAGCCTTTCCGAAGCCAAAGCCGCTAGCCTTTCCGCGGTTGGCTGGCAAGGCGGACGCTTTTGGAGCATGGTTAGCAAGGGTCACAATCCGGGGCTGGGGGAGGATCTCACTTGTATCAGCTTGCTTGGTTGGTGGTGGTGCGAGTTGCCCTGGCTGGACACTAAGCGAACCTAATACGGGTTTGGAAGAGTCGTGAGAGCGTGCGGCAGCAGACTTCTTGGCAATAGATTTTGGGTCAAACTTGCCAGCGTACGGCTGCGAAGGAGACACGACGCCGGGGTCATTGACGGCGACGGGTGGGGTGGTGGACGAAGCAGCGGGAGAAGCTGAGCTCGGTGACGGCATGCTTGCCTTCTTGTCCATCTCAGCCAGAAGCCTGATGGCTTGGGTCATCTCACCAGGGGTCTTTGCCTGCTGCTTCTGACTCTCGGTCTCCTTCTTTCTCTTCCAGGCCTCGAGTTTGGCAAGGCGTTCAGCCTTCTTATCGGCATCGGATTGAGGTGGGTTGGCCTTGGTCTTTTGTCCCTGTAGCAGCTGGTTAGACGTGACTGTCGGCGACGGAGCAGAAAGGCCACCAACCTCGTCGGGCCTAGCCCTTGCAACATCGCCAGGCGGCGCATTTTGAGTGTTGCTGCGCGCAGACGAGTCAGCTGTTCCCTCACGACGTGAGGAGACCCTGTCGCGGGGGTCGTCGCGGCTCTTGTAACTCGTGTTGCTATCACGGCTACGGTTACGCCTGCGATCCGGCGATCGAGGTCTCGCTGCGTATCTGTCGCGGGACCTGCGTCGTTCTCTGTTGTCTCGATAGTCACGAGGGTCGCGAGGGTCGCGAGAGCCACCTCGGTAGTAGCCATCGTCTCGTCGGGCTGGAGAGCGCTCCCGACGGCGGATCAAGTCTCGGTCGCGGTCGTGGGCTCGGTCGCGGCCACGCCCGCCTCGATCACGACGCTGGTGCTGATTGTCGACGATGAGATTAAAAGAAAGGGAATAAGGCAGGCGAGAAGGGCTCCTCACATCAGGACTGCGCGACCTGCTAGGCCGGCGACGGTCCCTCCCGTCATCACGTCGGTCTCTGTCCCGCCGGTCATCATATTTGTGCTGGCGACGCGAGCCGTCTTGGCTTCCTGCAGGAGCTGGTGAGCGCGAGTCTCTTGGCCGAGCCATGGTGGTCTCGCAAGCTCAGAAAGACGCTACGTTGTGTGTGTGTGAGTAGTACTTTTTGCCGCGGTCCCAAGGTTGGGCCAGGTTTTCTAGGTCGAGGTGCGTCGGGCGCGCGTGCACAGGTTGCCGCGACCCACAGGGCGCGCCTGGGTGGGTCTTGGGAAATTCGAATGCTGCGGGTGAAGAGCTCAGCTGGCGGGCGGCTGTTCGCAGCGTGATGTCTGTCGTCGTCGTGGTTGCGATGGTGATGGCGATGCTCGACGGTCGATGAACGATCCAAGTGTTTGCTGTCTCTAGGCTGCGGCGCGCAGATCAAATAGAAGTGGAGATCAACGGGCCGGGGTTTTCCCTGCCAATGGGACACCGTGGGGGGTGGTCCGCTAGTCCAGATGTGGTCTCACCCATTCCGCCGCCTCATGTACAAATCTGGGCAGGATCTTGCGAGACGTTGCAGCTCGCGACCATTTCATGAAGCGGGCTTGACTGCCAGGGCAAGCAAACATGGCTGCCCTCGTCAGCTATGCCAGCAGCGACGATGAGGGGGATGAGGAGCAGCAGCAGCAGCAGCAGCTTGAAGCAGCAGAGGTGCGCTGCAGAATTTGGTGTCCCGTCCCGTATTGGCGCTCACTCACTCACCCACCCACCACAGGCACCCCAAAAAGCCGCTTCAATGACAACCGAGGCTGTCAAGGCCCAGGCCAAACCAGGTAAGCGAGCCATCTTGTTTGAATAATACCCCATTCTTCATGGCACAGATGTACTGAATCATTTGATAGCCGCGGAACCCCTCAAGCCTGCGGCGGCGCCGGAGCCAGAGCAGCTCGAGCCTCCCCTCGTCTCTGAGCCGGCCCCCCAAAGCGCACCTCCCCTGGGGCCGTCACTGCCACCCATGGAAGCCTCCCCTATGGCCAACGACGAGGACGAGCCTGAAGCCCCGGCATCGCCTTACTCCGCCAACCGCGCCACCATCCACGACCTCACCCTCCCGTCCGTCCCCAACCTGGACATCCCTCCGTCCCCGCCAGGCTCGCCACCCCCCCGCGTGAGCAAGACCTTTGGCCAATTCCTCGCGCTCAAGAAAAAGGGCACGCACTTCAACAAGAAGCTGGAGCAGTCTACGGCGCTGCGCAACCCGAGCGTGATGGACAAGCTGCTGGACTTCGCGGGGCTCGACGGGCAGCAGCAGTACGAGACGACAGTGTCGCCTGACCTATGGGATCCCGCGGCGTTTCCCGAGTCGGCCTTTGTGGAAAAGCTGCGGAAGAGCCGGGAGACGCTCGCCAAGGAGAGGGAGGCAGACCGGTCAGGCGGCGGCAGAAGTTCCATAGACTTTGTGCCTTCGACGACTACCAGCGCAGGCACCTCGTCCGGTGCTGGTGGCCTCGCCAGGGGCGAGAAGCGCAAAGGCGCGTGGAAGTGAAGGGGGCGGAGGTCTTGTACAATAGCACATGGGCGGCACACACGAGGCGTTTCGATGGAAAGGGGCAGCCCGGGATAGGAGCGATACCCTGAAAATGCATTGAACATTAATATGGACTGTGCCAGCCTTGTACTAACAAGCGCATCGAGGTATCATGAATGAGAACGCGCAGCCACCTGCGCTTCTTAACCACACCGTCGTATCCAAACCGAGAAGCCACCCATACACCAGAGTCGTACAAATGCTGGCAGAGATAGACAAAAGACGGTCACTCTAAACCAAAACGCAGCCATCCGCAACGCAAAAGGACCCCCTCGTGCCCAAGATAATCATCCCGTCATCCATGGCGCCCTGCTAAATGTAAAGGCCATCCCTTACTTGGTGGAACAAGAGAGCTTGAACTCGTTGCCGAGCGTGGTCTTGAGGATGGAGCCAATGTCAATGTCAACGGTCTGGTTGGCGCTTCCCAGGGCGGCCTGGAAGTAGGGAATTTTCTGGCCGTGGTTCTCGACGTCGACGCCCAGCAGCTTGAAGGGAACAATGCCGTTCTCGCAGTAGGGCTTCTTGGAGATGATGTCGAGGACTGCGAGCTGGTCCATCTCGGCGGTGACGGCAAAGGTGTTGATGCCGGGGCGGAGGACGAGGTTGTTGATGGTGAGGTTGCCAATATTCCTCTCATCGGCAAAGTTGGTGAAGGTGGCATTGCCCTGCGCAGCCCGTCAGCAACGAGCTAGAATGATTCGCCTAAGCCGAAAGGGATGGGCGACAACTTACAATATCCAGGGTGAAGTGGGAGGGGTTGGTTATCGCGGCAGTGGCGCTGAAGTTCGGCTTGCCCTTGGTGCCGGCAAGATCGACTTTCCCATTGGTGACCTTGGTGCCCTTGAGAAGGTTCAAGCCGGGCAGGTCGAGAATCTTGACGAAGTCGACGTCGTACTTGCGGGCGAGGCCGGCGGGCTGAAGGCTGGTCTTGCCGGCGATTCTGACGCGCAGGGTCTCGTTCTGGAAGAAGGCAATGTTGAACTGCTTGAAGGCCTCCATGTCGTTGATGTGCACGGTCTGGCTGAGGTTGACCTTCTGATGCTTGTCGGCATTGGTCGCGGGGAACTGGAGGATGGCAAAGGCCGGGGCGTTGGCGACGTCCTGGAGGCTCATCTTGCCCTCGAAAGTGTCGATGTCGGCCTTGACAGCGCCGTCGGTGGTGATGGTGGAGTTGATCTCCATCGTGTACGAGTCGGGCGTGGCGTTAAGGACATTGACGCCCTGGACCTCTAGTTCGGCGGCGTTGACCTTGGACTGGGCAATCTTGGGAACGACGACGAAGATGCTGCAGGCATGATGGGTCAGATCGGAGGTCTTCCGACGCACATGGAAGAAAGCGAGCGCGGCCAACGTCTTGATGCCAGGCGGGGAGGCAGTCCAATGCGTGCACTGGGAGGAATGGCAAGGAATACTCACGATATACAGACGACGAGGACGGTGATGCAGCAGAAGATGATGAGGTGCAGCCACCAGAACCGCTTGCAGTGGTTGACGCAGGCGCGCTTCTTGCTGCGCCTGATGGGGACGACGCCATTCTCGGACTGCGAGAACTCCCGCTTGAAGTCGGACATGGCGATGACGGGTGAGGACGACGGGGGGCGTGCTGGCGGTGATTATCGATCGGGACGGGAGGGAAGAATCGCGCCGGAGCCAAGTTGTCTCTCTTGAATACGAGCACGGTGATGACCTAACGAGGGCAGCAACACGGGACCGGGGAGGAGGAGAGTCGATCTAAGATTTGGACATCGCCATCGCCAGTTCTTAAGTACGCACAGGCTGGCTGGCGGGTGGCAGAGATTGGGCGCACCGGGGGGCAGCGACTCCGAAGCACGGACGCCTGCAAGCACTCCAAGTACATTGTACTCGCACCTGCGACCGGCAAAGGGCTGCTGGGCTGCTGTCAGTCACTGCAAGAGACCGCAACTTGCAGCCGCGAGCAACGGAATCTGCGACGCTGGACCACTGTGCTCGTACTCGCGACTGGGCCGACTGGGCCTCGGGGCCCACGATCTCCGCCAGCCCTGCAGGCCCACGGTGGGCCACGCCGGGGGGGGCGCAGCGCTACGCCAGAGGCGGCAATGGCCCGAGCGACCAGCCGCACAGCGTGGGCGCCATCTCGCCGTCCCCAGACTCGGGCCCCGCAGGCGGGCAGCCAAGCGACCAGAGGGGTGGTCAGGCAAGCCTGATACCTAGGGCTGCGGTCATGGGCTGAGAGTGTGCGATGGGTGTGCGATGGAGGGAGGGAGGGAGGGAGGGAGAGGCTTGCATGCGTGCCGCTAGCCTGGAGATCCCTCGGCTGCTTGTGACGGCACGCACGTGAAGGAGGACGTGAGATAGATCCATACATGCGGGCGTCGTCGAGGCGCGTTGGCCGCATGAAGCGGAAGCACTCGAACCACGGCGTACGAAGCACTCGTATCGTAGGTAGGTATATGAGATGAACACGGAGCCAGCAGCCAGACTCCCCTCACCCATTCCCCGTGGCGAGACGGGGAGCAGTCGGCCAAAGCGCCAAAGTAGGAACTGGTCAGCTGGCGAGGTTCACGATGCTAGCACGGAGCCGTCAGGTCAGCGATGGGTGGATGGCAGGCAGACAGGCATGTGGAAGTGGATGGCCTGGGAGGACTTGGGTTGGGCGACTGCTGGACGCTCCAGTGCGTGGCCGCGAAACTTTGATTACAGCGCCGGGGGTGGTTCCGTTTACGGCATGCCCTGGAGGTGGGTGGACTCGCTGGGCCAGTGGTTTTTTTTTCACCGTTCCCATTCCCCAGGCGCCGCGGGAGCAGGCGGGCGTATTTCCCCGCGAGCCAAGAGGGACTGGACCGGGCCTATCACGCAAGGGTGGTACCAACAAGCGACGACGTCGACAAGTATCCGGACGCACGTCGTACCGAGCAGCGAGGGATCAGTCCCCTGCAGGCAATTCTTTGTGGCTCCAGATAAGGCAGCCAGAGTTGTACGGACGCAGAGTGCGCTGCTCGTACGACGAGGGCAACTCAATCCTACGACGATGCAGATGCGACCCACGCGGCAGGGCTGGGTCCCTCTTTCTCAAACGCTTTGATGAGCACCCCCCCCACCTGCAAGACACAAAGCGCAGAGGTCACAAAGCGCAGAAGACAGAAGACGTCGAATTTCTCCCTCTCTCTTCATCGGCGCTGGCTCCCCACCCACCTCCAGATGCTGCCGCCACTCGCAAGAGAGAAGCGGTCGTGGTGAGGGTGTGTGTGGGTGGAGGGAGCAGCGACGGCGCCGCGATGCTCGAGTCGTCGACCCGGAGACCGACTGCCGCATCGAGCGAGCAAAGGACCCCCGACAGAGTTTCTCGCCATCCAACAGGATCCCGTGCGTCTCGTTGCCACCGAAGCCGCCGCCTCCGGGCCCAAGGGATCAGGGTACATCAAGGCAGTGCGCGCGAAAAGCCTGGATGCAACCCGAGGACGCCGGAGCCTCAACCGTGCAGCCACGCTACCCAGGCCGCCGGAGAGGGTCCGGATGAGAGGGGCTGCCCGTGTGCAACGAACAAGTTCCGAAACGTCCCAAGATGGCCCTACGCCGCTTACGAGTGGCTCGGGGCCGCCTGCTCCGTCATGGAGGCGCTACAGTTCCGATTGTCATTTATTGTCCCTGCAGTCGCTACAGGGGCCCACCCGGCCGTGAGGACACTGCGCTCGCTCGGTTGGCTTGGCGACTGGGCTGAACAATTGCTGCACGGAGTATGGAATATCGATTGCGACCCTCAGCGCAGCCGCTGGCTGACAATGGCAGCGTACTTTGTACGACAAGAGACGAGGCTGCATTGCGAACGGAGCTGCAGCGGTTTCGTCACCGCCATCTGGTCAAACCGCCAATCCTCATCTCCCCGGCCAGATGTGCGTGATCGACCTCCCGCGACGTCACCAAGCATGCGAGGCAGAAGAAATGCTTCAAAGTAGTCTGTACGAGCATCCGTACCAGGTTCCGCAACGCAGATTGGCTGCTCCAGGAGCACGTTGTACGAGCTGGTGTACGCCTCCGGGCCCGCCCCCGCCCCGTGGAAGTCTCCAACCCAACGAGCCGAGGCTGCGTCTGGCGATGGCATCTGAATATGCCCACAGAAGCACGCATCAACGCACGCCTACAGGCTACAGCCTCGCCTTTGTCCACAACCCCCGCTTGTCCAACCCCGGATCCCCATCGTAGATGTCCCTCTCCACACGTCGACTGTTGATCTGAACGCGGGGCAAAGCCCAGTCAGCAGGTGAGATCGCCAATGACATCCGGGGCGCAGCCTGGCCTGCCTCCGACTTGGTCCGACTTACGAATCTGGGCCCCAGCTCCGATATGGATTTTGCGCCGAGCAGACGCATGCATGTGGCCGTCTCGGCCTCGAGGACTGCGTTGCACCATCGAGCGTCAGCGCTTGCAATCTAGATATCACCGGCCACATGCCGCCTCACAGATGTCACCAGTCACGTGCCGCCTCCTTATCCTTTCCCTGGGCAACCCATCCTTTCCCTGGACAATACGAAACCATGTTGCCCAGGATAAGGGTGCAGAAGTGAAATGTTGCCAAGAGGCGGCTGTGGCAAAGCTTAAAGTGACGCAGAGGGCGCATCGCCGCCTTGACCCCCCCCTGCACACCTCACCGGAGAGCCACAACTGTTTCACGATGATTGGAATTGGGGTTCGTTCAGGTTCAACTCACTCTCAAACACGCGCTCCACACCGGCCTGGCCGCCGGCACCCAGGCCGAAGAGCGGCGCACGCCCGAGCCCAACGGCTGTCGCGCCGAGGCACAGGGCCTTGACGACGTCTGTCCCCCTCTTGATGCCGCCATCGACCCAAACCTCGAGCTTGCTAAACACTTCGGGGCAGTACTTGCGAATCTCGAGCAGCGTGTGCACCGGGGGCGGCGCCGTGTCCATGGCGCGGCCGCCGTGGTTGGACAGGATGACGGCCTTGACCTGGGGCGCGTACTGGGCCGCCAGGTAGGCATCTTCGTGTGTCTGCAGGCCCTTGAGCACGATGGGCAGGTCGGTGTGCTCGGCGAGCCACGGCAGGGTCGTCTTCCAGGTCAGGTCGCAGGCGGTGCCGAAGAAGAGCTGCTGGCCGACGCCGCCTCCGCCGGGCCGCTTGTCGTCGTCGCCGGCGCCGGCGCCCACGGCCGCGGCCACGCCGTCGCCGCGCTCAAAGTTGGACTTTTCGTCGAGCTCCCGCTTGCCGGGCACGGGGGCGTCGAGGGTCAGGACGACGAACTTGAAGCGGTCGCGCATGGCGTTGACGCGCCTCAGCATGGCGACGCTCTTGTCGCGGTGGTTCTGCACGTACAGCTGCCAGCCAAAGACCTGGCCCGGCGGCGCGCCCTCGACGACCTGCTCGGGCGTCATGGAGGCGTTGTTGGAGACGACCTGCATGGCGCCGAAGCGGGCGGCGGCCCTGGCCATGCCGCGCTCGCCGTCCGGGTGCGCCAGGCGGGCCATGGCGGCCGGGGCGACGAAGAAGGGCACGCCGACCCTGTTGCCGAGCACCGACGTGGACAGGTCGCAGGCGGTGCAGTCGACGAAGACGCGGGGCCGCAGGAGGATGTCGCGGTAGACGGCGTTGTTGAAGCCCTTGGAGTAGAGGTCGTCGCTGGCGGAGAAGTAGTAGGCCCAGGCCTTTCTGGGGATGCGCCTGGTGGCCTCGGCCTCGATCTCGTCCAGGTTGAGCAGCGACTCCAGGGGCGGCCTCGCGTCGGCGTCGCCATCGGAGAGCGGCTTGCCGGCGGGCGCGCCCTGCCGGACCAGGCTGTCCGGATCGACGCGGCCCAGCTTGGCCTCGGGCCGGAGGTTCTCCTCGAGGGTGCCGGGCGGGTGGACGGGGTCGTAGTCCTCGGTGGCGTCCCGGCCGGCGAGCTTGAGGATGATCTTGGAGCCGCCCGGGTGGGCGGGGATGAAGTCGGTCACGTCGTAGACGTCGCCGTACAGGATGACCCAGCAGCTGTCGCGCGAGTTGTGCGAGGCGACTGTCGGCAATTGAGGTCAGCAGCCGGGCTTTGCCAGCGCGGCGATTGGCGACGACGACTTACCCTCGGCCGCGTCAAAGACCTTGGCCATGCTTCGACTGGGGATGGACGTTCTCTTCTTGGACGCAAGGAAAGGCAGCCGCTGAAAGGGATTGGAAAAGACGAGGAGAACGGGCAGTCGGGAGAAGGAAGCGAGGTCGGCTCATTGTATCCCGGGGGCGGCGCGGGCTGCGGAGTCGGCCCCAGAGAGCAGAAGCCGTGCCGGCGAGAGTTGCCTATCCGAGTAGCGTGTTGCTCAGCGCTGCAGTGCTGTCAGTTGCCGTCTGCCCCACGCCAAGGACATGATGAGGCGGGAAATGAGTCTGAAGAGGAGCCCGCTACCCCGGACTCTAATTGAGTGCCGCCATTCGTATACGAGTACGTTGTTGTAGTTGAGTTGCTGCCGCTGAAGCCAGGGCCAAGCCGAGCCAGCGTGACGAGTCTGACGACGCTGGCAATTGCAAGGCCCAGGATTCGTGGATCTTCTCCCCCGCGGCCGGAGTTCGGCGCGGGCGGACCCCGTCCTCCCCCCCCCCC
>JALHBX010000173.1:0-98098 GCA_024340025.1 Tolypocladium tundrense
GGCGCCAGAAGCTGGGTGCAGGGGGTCGGGTTAGCAGAAGAGGGGGGCGGGCGCAGAGGAGGGAGGGAGGGAGGGAGGGAGGGGTTGGGTGGCTGACAGAGGGCGGAAGCTCTGGCAGAGGCCAGGTAGTGGCCGCCTCGCGTTTGTGGCCGTGCCCACGGGAGCGAAGTACCTACCCCAGTACCGCGGTGCTTGGTCAAGGTACAATGGGCCTGGGCAGTCGTGGCCCGTGCCAGTACAACGCAACGCATTACCGGCGCATGAGGGAGGTGGAGGGGCCTCGGGTGTTGGCGCTGTTTGGCGCTGGCGTGATCGGGATACCTACTCGTACCTACCTACCTTACCTAGGTACCTACCTACGAGTAGATATGGCGCTGACAGGACTTCCAGGTGGTCGCTGTAGTCCGTAGCGGGGCACTCGTCAGTGGAGGGGTGAGGCGGGGGGCTGCTTTTTTTTGCTGTTTATCGCAGCGGTACCAGGAAGAGACGCTGTGCCTTGGCGCAACCCTCCCCGAAACCCAAACGCTGGCCACCCAACCCGCGCTCCCGCCGATGAAAACTCTGCCAGGAGAACCTGGACGGTTGACTGTAAAAGCGGCACCGCGACCGTGTCGCACAGGGCAGACGCGCGCCGGAGTCGCGCATTTGCTGCACTCTGGGACCTGTCTGAGGCTGTCACTGTGCCTGTGCAAGGAACATCGCTGCGTGGCTGCTCCTCCGGTTTCCTGTACGAGTACGAGTACAAACACTCGGCGCCCATTACGACCATTCTGACTGTACCTGCATACTCTGGCTGAACCAGTTTGCTTTTGTTTGGCGGCCCGCGATGGATGCAGCAAGCCTTGCTTGAAAACTACCGTGGTAGAGCTGCGTGGGTGCGTTCCGGGTGGTACGATCGTTCATGGTGGTCGCGAAGACACAACCCGCGGCCATGGATGCTGGCCTCGGCAACGTCGGGTTCTGTGCGATTCCGGTCCATCTTCTCGTCCTCACTCATCGATGCACCTGAGAGGTTTCCAAGCCGCTACCCCGGTGCTAGACTCGGAAACTACAGGCTAGACAACGCCGCAACGGGCGCTTCGTCGTCGTCGTCAACGAATGAATGAATGAATGGAAGACCTCAAGGGCAGCTTCATCAGCGGGGGTCTTTGTTTGCTGCCGTGCCCAGCATGGCGGTACGGCGCGGTGCCTGCCCCTCCACCCCACCATAGGTAGGTAGGTGCGAACCCATAAATGGCAAGGTGGCCTGGATGGTGATGCTGCAATCCAGCGGTTCCCTGGTGGCATTGCTGCACAAGCACGACGTCCGGGACAAGAAAAGGGGGCAGATGAGGAATCCAGGGAAACAGTCGCTCCCTCGAATGACCAGTCGAATGTGCCCGAGGCCACGAGGAGCCCGGCGAGCAATTTAGCGATTAAGCGAGCGCGTGTCCTGACACGGCCTGGCATGGAAAAAACCGCGGTGTCCAGACGCCGCGATCCTGCTTCCAGCACACCGATGCAGGGCCAGCGCGCCTTGCTTCTTGGAATCCGTCCGTCCTGGCATGGATGCCAGCTCGGCTGCTTGATCCCACGGCCCACCGATACGCCAATCTCCCCAGACGGATTCGAAGCCGTGGGCTAGCCCGCCCTCGTCGCCAGACGCACTGTACTGGCGGTGTGTCACCGCCTGTCGGGGGCCGTCCGCCAAACCCATCGACACGGCTCGCTGCTTCAGCCGACGCGCCCTGTCCCTCTGTCCTCTGCGCTGGGAGAGCAATGCACTCGTAATTTCTCCCCGAGTCAGAGGGGGCTAATTTTACTAAATTCCCCCATAATAGTCGTGATTGCAGTTATTATTATCCCGTATACGACCGCGTTTCTAGTGCATCGACACTCGGCCCCATCCACGTCTCCTGAACCAATTTCATTAAAGTGCTGGTCTGCTCGTACGCATCGGGACGCCGCGTGGTGGATGAAGCCTCCCGCTCCCGATCCCGTCCACGCGAGTCAATCGAGAGTCGTGCGTCTGTCCCTTTCGCTGACGCGCCTTTCCTGACGCGACGAAGGCCAGGGGGTTTGCAGTTGGTGCGCATTGTAGATAATGCCGGTACGAGTACTGAAGATGCCGGCCGTCATAAATGCCCCGGTTAACTGGATGACTTTGCCAGGCCGACAGGCAAGGTATCCGCACGATTCCCACGCTGCCGCACGGATATGCAGCTGTTCACCGAGGTCGCCCACGGACGACAGACACATTGGAACCAGAGTGGTCGCCGAGTGGTGCATTCCTAGACTTTCTATAAAGCCGAAAAACACCGCCTCTTCTTGTCCTTTCTGCACCTTTAGAGAGACGTGGCCCGGGCAGAACCCCCCAGGCTACGAGTAGACGAACCTCTGTTTCTCCGTCCGAAGCTCCGGGCCCACAGGCACTGACAACAGGAGAGAGATGGCACGCTGGGCAAGGTAGCTCATGTTAGTGCGCTCGCGACGTTGCCCTGGACTAGACGGGCGAATCTCCTTGCAGCTATCCACTGCATCAGTGCTACTGGAGGCCAGCGTTTACGAGTACTCGTAGCTAGCAGTTGAGCTGGCGCCCACCTCAGTCCCAAAGTTGTGGCCGGCGTACAGTACTCGTAATCGCGCCCTGGAATAAGCAACAGTCACCTGAACACCCGGTACCTACTCGTACTGGCTTGTGGAAAAGGGCGTGTGCGAATCAATCGAACCAACGCTGGCTCCGTGCACCCCCCTTTTACTGCAACTGTAAACTTCCAACCCCGCAACTCGTCGCGTAATTGCCCGCTTGGCTAGGTTATGTAAGCCAGCAGTTCCAACTGCTTTGCGATTGTGCCGAAGCTCGATGGGCAGCTGGAGTTTGCGCGAACCATCGAGGCAGCTGTTCACCTTACCTAGGGTAGGTGTGACTTCTTCAGTTCGAGCCCTGCAGTGGAAAGTGCGGTCATGATCAGAGGCTCGGTAACGTGCTAGAGGCCGGTGGCCGGGGCTCAGTGTCGATAAAGCCATGCGGTCGGCACGCAGAGTCCCCGCCTCGGCGGATGACGAGTACGACGATGGCGCCCATGGAGACATCTGGATGTGTGAATCAGTGGCAGCAACGCCTGCGGCCTGCTGCTCCAAGCCTCCATTGTCATAACGTAAGGCCTCTCCGAGAGGCCAACGGGCCATGCTGGCGGGTCCGCGGCACGGTTCCGGGCCTAGCAGAGCGTCGCCGTTGGCAGCGCCCCACGTGGTCTCACTGTGATGGGGGGCTCAGAACAGTCCTCCGCCTCCCTCCTCCTGGAATTGCGAGTCCACTTTTGCCAGCGCTTTGCGCCAGATTTGTTTTTGTGTATCAGAGACTTCAGCCTGCCAGGGGTATATTAACAAGTACAAGTGTCGTGGAAGGTGTCAGGAAGGCCAGGAAAATTTTGCTCACTCAGGGGCATTAGGAGAACGTGCCTGGGGGAAATCGTGCGCTTTTGGTTCGCAGGCTACCTATCGAATCCCAAGCCGATTCCGACAAGGACAAGTAGGATGGAAAGTGTAGTCGAACCCCCAGCCGCCGAGCTCTCCGTAGCATCCTCCCTGTAGTACTGCAGCAACGGCGGAGACGGCGGGAACTTGACGAAAGGACATGCATCGGGCCAGCTCTGGTGACCTGGTCGCTCAGCGGCACCTGAGGTAGTATTAATACCCGAACAAGTCCAGGGAGGCTGTCTGGGCGACACGTTGATGGTTGATGGCGGGCGGCTGTGCCCGTTGCGTCCTCCCTCCCCCACGCCTCGCCTCGGCTCGCTGTTTAGTATGGAGGCACTGACATGGCCGTGCGTTGGCGCAGTCAGAGAACAGCCAGCTCCCTCGTTCTCAAACAGTCTTCAGCTGCCAGAGACCATGGGCTTGCCTAGGTCCTCAGTAGTGGTGGAACACGTACTCGTACGTGATGCTCGTACGAAGTGCATGCAGACACCAATTTCTGGGAATGGCGGCGACCAGGCAGGCCAGTCGTTGGTAGCGAGGCCAAACACTCACCAGTTCAACGACATTGACCACGTCTCGATACCATCTAATCGGGCCATTCCATCGACGCATCCATGTCTGTCGCCGCCTGACTTGTGACGGCTCCGTGGTGGTTAGTGGTGGTAGTGGTGGTGGTGGTCATGCTTTGTGCTCGTGCCCCGTGCCGTGTTACCTGAGCTGCGAGCTTGGTCGCCCCTGTGAGCGAGGGAGCCCAGCACCCAAACAAGGCCCGATCAGGCCAGAGGGCACAGTACGACTGATGCAAGCCCGTGGAACAAACCTGTCGCTCGTCGCTGCTCCCACGAAGCTTTCGCTGCAAGGTAAGCCGCCGCCGGAATGCCCATACATACTCGCAATGTCCTCGTAGACGGCAAGGCAACAAGGGGAATGTCAATAACTTGCTATGCCTGCACTTCGTGGGGATGGTCTACGAGTACTCCGTAGATGTTAGCCCCCTCGTCGTGGTATGGGTGGTTGTTGGTGGTCTGTCGTCCAGCATGGCCTCAATCTGTACCCAAGGTATGGCTACTAGCACGATTCATTGGCAACAGGTACAGCTGCTGCTAGAAATTGTTGTCGGGGTACTTGGGAATCTGCAGTCCCGCTAACTTGGGCGGGGCGCGGCGCCAGTGGTGGTCTCAGAGAGAGAGGCCTGACCAAACACACCACCCGCCTCGAGTGCCCGCCTCTACCTACGAGTACTCAGGCACTTGCCGCGCTCTGGCCACCACCTCGGCCAACCACCACTCATCAAAGTGCAGCATACGGAGTACAAACTTGAAGGTAAGGTAGGGATCAGACACAACGACTCGCATCAACTGCCACGCGACCTGGTGCTTCCTAGCGGCGACGACTTGCATCAAACACAGCTGCAAGAAACGAACCCCTGGCTGACCGTCCCCTCGCCTCACCCACCCGGCAGCCTCCAGCACCAGCCAGAGACTCGGCGGGCCCCGCCCCCCGCCGTCCCTGTCCAAGGGCTTCCACAACGTTTTGAGTCGGACCCGGCTTCGCCCCTCTCTGGAGCAGCCCATCAGCCTCGCCTCAACTCTCACAACGTCCCCTTCGTTGAGCACCGCGGTCGCCGCCTCTACCCCCCTCCTTTCGCACCGTACGCGACGTCGACGCTTTGCACGGAGCACAGATACGGGTGGCATGCTCGCTGCGGTCGCCAATTCATCGTGCGCCGCCTTCGGCTTGGGACCACGGCTGACTCGCGAACCGGCCATGTCCTGAGGTCGACTCTGTCGCCGCATACCCCGATCGTGGTACTCGCCCTTTGCCTCTGCAGCGACATCAGTTGCGCGGCCTCATCACCTAGCGACCATCGACGGGCCTTCCCGCAGGCCTTTTACCCGTGCATCGACGTTGAACCGCAGACCGTCCTTGTCCTCGATACAAACCCCTCTAGCCCCTCCTGATCGATCACCATGGACGGCGTTGTGGGCACGGCGCCGCCAGGCACCATGTACGTGCGCGCCCTCTACGACTACGAGGCAGACGACAGGACCAGCCTGAGCTTCCACGAAGGCGATGTCATCCAGGTCATCACGCAGCTTGAGAGCGGCTGGTGGGATGGGGTCATCAACGGCGTGCGCGGCTGGTTCCCCAGCAACTATTGCCAAATCATAACTGGCCCCGACGATCTCCCAGACCATGGCCACAACGGTCACACGGACCACATTGACGACGATGGTGAAGACAACGACGTCTATAATGAAAGCTTCGATCAGGGCGATGATTCGGAAGCAGACGGGCCCAGCGGCTTGCCTTTCGAGGGTACGGACGCTGCCGACAAGTCCAGGGCTGATTTTTGGATCCCTCAGGCAACTCCAGACGGACGCCTGTTTTACTACAACATGATGACGGGCGATCGCAGCATGGAGTTGCCACTTGAGTCGCCAGTCTCTTCCACCGAGACAGGTCCTCGGGATCGCATGAACGTAACAATGCCCGACAAGACTCGCCCTCCTCCCGAGATGATGGCCAGAGGATTGACTCAGGACGAGGATGACGACTCGGCTACCTCTGCTTCAGAGGCTGAAGGGGAGTCTTTGATGCTTGCTTCAAGAGGTTTCACGGTATGCGATTTCCCCCTCCCCCAAGATCACCGCTATGCCCTGTCTTTTCGTATCGCTAACCTTACCTATCAAGTCTCGAAATCGGACCTCATTCAACGGCGTCCTGTCTCCTTCGACGTCTATGGACTCCATCAACGGCGCCTCTCCAGTGCGTCGCAAGAGAACTGACGTTGTTCCGACTGGCAAGTCAGCTAGCGGCCAGCCTCCGAACATAGCCTCGGCCACGTCTTTCACCAGCACGACTTACAATCTCCCGACCACCACGACCGTCCCACGATCCTTCTTTGACGACGGATCAACTCCTCCCTTAACCTGGAGCCTGCTGGTCTCCAACATGAAGCGTGCAATCGATCGATATCGCGAAGCCATCACAAACAACAGCCGCTCCGAATACGTCGCAAGGGCCGAGGATATTTCTGATCACCTCCGGCTTCTACTTGCCGCTGGGTCGGGCACCACCGACAATCACTCCGGCCAGCCCTCCATTATCTCCACGAACAAGGCGCTGTATCCCCACTTCCGAGATATGATGTCCAAGTTCTCCAAGCTCGTCATCTCCTCCCACATCGCTGCCGCCGACTGGCCGAATGCCGAATCCGTTCAAAAGTGCTTGCAAGAGGCAGACGGTGTTCTGCTCGGCGTTTTCAGCTACGTCGAGGTTGCCAGACAGCAAAGAGGGGAAGAAATTCCGCGCCTGTTCCCGGGTTTCGTCATTGGCAGCAATGCCGGCGGGAGTTGGCAGAATAACGGTTTGGGGCCGCAGGATCCCATTGCCTCCAACTTCTTGGATGACGACGAGTGTGCGGTGGATCCCACAGCAATTCTGGATGGCAAGCTCCTCGAGAGGCTGGACGAGCAGAAACGGATACTGGTGTCCAGCATTCGAGAACTTGACAAGAGCCTTGTCACGCCAGAAAAGATTATTACCCCGTATCGCCACGAAGTCATCGGCAACAATGTCTGCTTCGCCGGCGGCAAAGTGGTGGACACATTTAAGCCCTGGATCGCCATGATTGAGTCCATCGACCTATCGTCCCTCGGCAACAGCTTTCAGACTCCTCAACTCGCCGACTTCAGTACCAACAAGCAAAGCCTTTATGACAACATTTCAGACCTCCTACTCGGTTGCCAAGCTGTCGCTGGCCCGTTGGCAGACGAATGGAACGAGGTGCGGGGAGAATCGCTCGAGAATCGCCTCGACTACGTGCGGCAGTGCGCGCGAGCCCTGGAGACCAACTCATCTCACATTGGCTTCTCCCTTCAGTTACTGTCGGAGCAAGTGCAGATCAACATGCAGCAGCAACAACAACCGCAGGCCGAATCTCGGCCTCGAGAAGAGCAGATACCCCGCGCGCTACAACGAGGAGAGACAATGCCGTACGAGCGGCCGCATCAACGTTCGGAGTCGAGGACAGCTATAGTCCGGCCGCCACTAATCACCGCGCAATCATTCAGCGAAGGGGAGCCGCCACCGGGCAATTTCAGGAAAGGCGACTACTCCAAGGTTAAGAAGATCTTTGGCGAGGATCCGTCCCCGCAAGCTGGCTTGCCGGCGAACGACGATACGCCAGATTACTTGCGGCTCGACTATGAAAATGACGTCTCGTGGGACACCAAGACGGCGACCCACACTGTCAAGGGAGGATCCCTTCTCGCTCTCGTTGAGCAGCTCACTCGGCACGACAAGCTTGACTCTAGCTTCAACAACACATTCCTCCTGACGTACAAATCCTTCACGTCCGCTCGGGAACTTTTTGAGTTGCTGGTGAAGCGTTTCGGAATACAGCCCCCTGAGGGCCTCACTCAGTCGGACTACGAAGACTGGAGAGACCGCAAACAGAAGCTGATTCGGTTCCGAGTAGTAAACATCCTGAAGAGCTGGTTCGACAGCTTCTGGCAGGAGGAATACAACGAAGAAGCGAAGCAGCTGATTCGAGACGTGTACACTTTTGCAAGGGATACTGTCAAGTCGACCGAGACGCCAGGCTCGGGCCCACTCATGGCAGTTCTCGACCAGAGACTGGGCGGCAAGGAGGCAGGGGCTCGCCGGATGATCCAAACTCTTAACCAGAGTACTCCGACACCCATCGTGCCGAAGAATATGAAGAAGCTCAAATTTCTCGACGTTGACGTCACTGAGTTTGCGCGCCAGCTGACAATCATCGAGTCCCGCCTGTACGGCAAGATCAAAGCCTCCGAGTGCCTGAATAAGACGTGGCAGAAAAAGGTGGCAGAAGGCGAACCGGACCCTGCACCGAACGTCAAAGCATTGATCCTTCACTCGAACCAGATGACCAACTGGGTGGCGGAAATGATTCTTGCCCAAATGGACGTCAAGAAGCGCGTGGTGGTGATCAAACACTTTGTTGCCGTTGCCGACGTTAGTCTTGCTCCCTACTCTCTCCCTTCGTCCCTTTACCTAGTTCTTACTGACCGCGTGTAGAAATGCCGGAGTCTAAACAATTTTTCGACGTTGACGTCGATCATATCAGCACTTGGTACCGCGCCAATTGCTCGTCTCAAGCGAACCTGGGATCAAGTCCCCCAGCGAGTACAAGGTGTCTTGGAAACAATGCGGCGCCTGATGGCCAGCACCAAGAACTTTGGCGAGTACCGCGAGTCCCTGCACGCCGCAAACCCACCTTGCATCCCTTTTTTCGGTATGAACAACATCCCCTTGCCCCTTGCTGCAACGAGAATGGCCAATTTTAACCAGCAGATAGGTGTATACTTGACGGATCTCACGTTCATCGAGGATGGCATTCCGTCCATCATCAAGAAGACTAATCTAATCAACTTTGCCAAGCGGGCAAAGACCGCTGAGGTAATACGCGACATTCAACAGTACCAGAACGTGGGCTACTCCCTGCAGCCGGTCCCCGAGCTGCAGGATTACATATTGAGCAACATGCAGGCCGCGGGGGACGTACACGAGATGTACGATAAGAGCTTGCAGATTGAGCCACGTGAGCGCGAGGATGAGAAGATTGTGAGGTACGTGGCTTTGCGGGATCGCTTTGCAACGTATGGTGTCATCATTGAAGGCACTGTCCGGAAATGATGACGACGCGGAGGAAGTTGCGCAGATGCATCCTACCTGTTGGTCCCGCATGAAACCGAACCGCTTGCTTACTTGTGTCTCTCTTCGCCTCACAGGGTCTTGGCCGAGTCGGGCTTCCTTTAAGCCACACAACCGCTAGTGGACGACTACGACCACCTCCGAGCCCTGCACAAGTCGAAGATAAACCCGAGAATCGGGAAGCGAGAGAGCCAACCAGCAACGCCCAAGCCGCGGGTGGCTTGCAGCATCTCTGCAGAAAATCGGGGACGACAAGGGAGCCAACGGGACGACTTTGGTCGCGGGGCAAGATGACCCCGAGAGTGGAAGAAGACGACACCAGTGCGGCTGAGAGACGCGGTGTCTTGTTGCTATCAAGAGCTGTGCGATGAGCAGCGACCTTGGAGGGTTAAAAAACGGGCAGCGCAGCCTGCCGGCTGGCTGCGGTTTGACAACCTCCGAGCTTGAATGAAGGCGCCTTAATGGAGTCTGCAACGAGATTGGGCCATACCTCTCCATCCTGATTCACCACTCGAACGCCTGCCTATTAATACCCACCACACAAGATGAGACCAACTCCTGACAACGGAGTTGGGAGAGGTGGGTGTGAAGTAAATCGACACGGCAGCTTCATGGATCAGCATGTTGCCTATATATAGGCTCGCTCAGCACACCCGCGCGTGGAAGCGGTTTTGTCTTCCCCTCTTGTGGGCGGGCTTTGCCGGAACTTCTTGAAGTACCCGGCTGAGGAGTCCCGAACAGAGGACGACTTACCTCGGGATGCGTATCGCGAAGCATCACTGAGATAGAGGAGATGGATGGTGAGAGAGCTCTCTTGAATGTACATATTGGACCGGTGGCAACTAGCACGGCATGATGATGGTTGACGAGCAAGTCTGACATGGTATGAAAGCGGGATCTAAACTTGAGATGCGACTTCGGAGGTGTGTCGATATGGGCCTTTACGTTTCCTCATGTTACACGATTCGATGAACAAATCGGGGATTTGCTGTCCGGGATCTCGGTGACTGACGGGCGACGTTGATGAGCCGATGCGGATGCCGCCTCTCTGTATATAGCGCTTGTGCAAGACACTGGGTCTGCAACAAGGCGAGCAAATGCATCAGAAAGTTCGAGGTGATGCCGCCGATACTCACTCACCCCCTTGGTGCTTTGCGAGACGTAGGCTGTTGGGGTAGACATCGTGAGGGGGTAAGGGGGGCTTTTTGCCCCATTTCTTGAAAGATCAGAAGCCTTGTTGGACAGCTGTCCCTGGTGCTTCCCGTACGGAGTAATACCTGTTCTCTACGTGTTATGACAAAATAGGGGCCAATTTGACGGCTTGCGTGAGCCTTTGCAGCGTACTTCGTAGTCTGTATTGCATGGCCCGTCTGCATCTAGCGGCCGTGCCCTCACCCCCTGCCCCCTGTTGATGCGGCTCACCCCACTCCCGGCCCTGGTTCTCGGTTCCTATTCCCGATTCCCGCAGTCCGAACTCGTCCGGGTGCAAAAGGCCCACCCCTCCCGGCGTGGATGGTCTAGGACGGGACGGCGAGAGCGAGGGGGGTTTGAGGGAGGCTTAGCACGGTCAGCCAGTTCTCGACTTGAATGTCACACCACTTGCAGAGTTCCGACGGCGTAAATAACAAAATAAGGTAGGAGGGCCGTCATAAAGACGAAGACCATCTGTTGTTGCTATAATGCAGGGGCCGTCGGTCGACTTGTTCGTGATTTGTGCAGACGGCGCCGTCAAGAAACCCGTCTCCTGTCTCCAAGCCACAAAAGAAAAGAAAATTACAGAAGAAAAGGAAAATTAGAATAGGAAATCCCGCCTTGACAACGGCGACTTGGCCAGAAGAAGGCGCGTAACGTGGTGTGTGGAAGTGCAGCCAACAAATAAAGAATCAAGCACGAGGCGTAGGAGAGGGGACAGCTTCTCCTTGGCACTCTTCAATGCCTGTGCAGCTTGTTCTTGATGCGCTCCCCCAGGCTCGGCTTGTCCTTGCTACCGCTGTGCGACGACGAAGCGTCCTTGTGGGTGTCCTTGTGGTTGTGGGAGTCCTTGTGGGAGTCCTTGTGGGAGTCCTTGTCGGGGCCACCCTCGTGATGTACCCCCTTTTGCTCCAGCAGGCCTGTTCATCGCTTCATGTCAGCAAACCCCATTCCGAGGGTGTACAGGTCAGGTTTCCAGAGAAAACTCACGATCAGCCTCCCTTCCGGCGCCAGGCTTGGTAGCGTCAAAGTCGCCACCGTCGGCCGCGAAGCCAGTGGTCTTGACGTACTGCTCCCCGGTGCCCTCGCTCTCCTTGCTGTCGCTTTTATCGTGGCCGTGGCCGGCCCCGTCGGCTCCGGCAGCCGACTTGTCTGGGTCGCCTTTGTACTTGACGGAGTTGTTGCCAGCGTCGCCGCCGTGTTCCTTGGCGACGGTCTCGAGGGGCTTTGGTCCCTCACCCATGACCTTTGTGCCAGGTTCTCCCTCATCGCCGCCTGTCGAAGGCTTGCCCCCGGAGCCGGCGGCGACGGATGAGGGCGTGTCGGATGTGGTCGTGTCGGACGAGGTCGTATCTTGCTTCTCATCCACGTTGGTTTCTGGGTTGGGTCTCGCTGGAGTGCTTTCGCCGCCGCTCATCCTCTTCTCGAGCTTGTTCTGGTCCGAAGGTCCTTCCAGATGTTCTGTCAGCCCCATCATGTGTGACGTAAGTGAAGCTGCCGCTTACCCAGATTTCCAGCATCGTAGGGCTCGCCCTTGGAGACGTCGCCCGTGGCCCCAGATACGGGCTCTCTGTGCTCCTCTCCGTCTCCCCAGACGACCTTGGCCGCCTGGTTTGCCATGTTGCTGATGGTGTCCATGGCGGTGGTGATGCAATGGCGTGGTGAGGTGGGGATATGCCTCTATGTGAATGTGGCAAAGGCTGTGTACAATGATGGGGTATCTCGGGTTGCTTCCAGGAGAAACGGAGCGAGTTCAAGGTGGGACGGGAAGGTTGGAGCCTTTAATACAGGGCCAGCTACGATACTTGGTACGCAGTCGGGTCTGACGTCGTTGGAGGGGCCCCGCGATCTACTACCAGACATTCGTGGGACAAGACGGCTGGACTGGGAAGAGTGTGGTGGTGTACAAGGTGCGCCCACCCCACTAGGGGCCGCTGCGAGGCCACGGCGCTCCCGGAAGCTGTGCGTACATGGTGCAACGGGCTTCAGACATGGCGATCAAGTGCGCGTGTTGGGCGATCACGTCCAGGTCGAGGGGCGGGCATATGGATGACGTTGTCTCGCGCACATCGCGGCCAGGGTATCGGAGGCCAACTGGGACCCATGGCATAAGCCGACATACCTAGCACGAATTGTGCTTGACGCTGTGTCCAGACCTTGGACAACCGGAGGGATCACGTTGTGTCGTGTCGCGTCATTGACGAGGCTGACTTGGCTGGTGCCGAGTACGTCATATTTTCCGGCCGTACGAGTACCAGCCGGTCCGGAGCCGGCGATTGATTGGGGGGCGATTGATTGGGGGGGCGGTTGATTGGGGGGCGGTTGATTGGGGGGTTGATTGGGGGATCGCGAAACGTGGATGGGTCTCCTGATCGCCCGGGCTAGCGGGGCAGGCGCCTCAAGGCCTGAACTTGCAGAGTCCACGATCAAGTCCCGTGCGCCACCTCCAACCCACGCGGCGCCGTTGCAAGATGCCACTGGCTCGTTGCCCCAACATCCGAGGCATCAGCGTCAGCCGTTTTGCGCGTCCGTGGCCGGGTTGGTGAATCAGTGCTGCCGGCTGAGATGAAGACAAAAGAGAGTCTCGTTCCGGGCCTTGCAAATCGACATGATGCTTCCCGCCATTCGTGCCAAGTACTTGAGCAAGCCAAGGTACCCGACGCCGTGCTTCGACTATTACCCTCGGTGATCCTTGATCCCGTACCGTCGGCTCCCGCCCAGCAGTAGCATGCGGCGCTTGTTGTTGGCTGCTTCTCTCCTCCTCAGCACTGCAGGGTCCGCCGCGGCCCTGTCCGTGTCAGCCCTCGAGGCTCAGGCCGCGCGGCAGCACTGGTGGCAGCACGACCAGCAGCAGCAGCAGCAGCAGCGGCAACATGTCCTGCCGCTGCCGCCAGGCATGTCATGCCCTGTCCGTGTGCGCAGAATAGCCCGACTAACTGTCTGGTAGACTGGCATCCGGCTCGGCCCGCGCGCCGTCCTGCCGGCTTCGTCGCCCTCGGCGATTCCTACTCGGCCGGCATAGGCACCGGCTTCAACGGCACCGAAGACGACTGTCGCCGTGGCCTCCATGCCTACCCGAAGCTCGTCCAGTCCGACCTCGACGGCGCGTTCCAGTTCCTCTCCTGCACCGGCTCCACCATCGACGACATGCTCTCTGGCGCAGAAAACAGCCAAGTCGACGCCTTCAACACCTCGCTCCCCATCGACTTCGCGCTTCTGTCCATCGGTGGCAACGACCTGGGCTTCTTCGACATCATGAACAGCTGCATTTTCCGTTTCTACAGCTTCTACTCGGGCACTTGCGACGAGGCCCTGAGCCGGTCCCGGGAGGCCTTTGACGGCCCCGAGTTTGAGCAGCGCCTCCGCCTGGTCATCATGGAGATTTTCGATCGTGTGCAATGGGAGAAGCATCCCCGGTTCAACATTGTCGTGACTGGGTATGCCCGATTCTTCAACGCCGAGACCGCCGAGTGCGACGAATGCTCTTTCGGCATGTGGTGGCGGGGGCCAAAGTTGGAGCGCAAGCTCCGCCAGAGGATGAACAAAATGGTCGCCGATGTCAACAGCAAGATACGCAGTTCTGTCGACGAGATCAACGCCGGTTTTACCGAGCCGAGGGTCATGTTCATCGACTACGATGATGCCTTTGAGGGACATCGCTTCTGCGAACCCAACGTCACGGAACCTGATTACGGCCGCAATGACACTTGGTTCTTCCTTGTTGGGGGTCAAGATAACTCGGCCACCAACAATTCTGCACATTCTATAGCTTCCACCCACGCCAGGGCGCTCCCGACGGCCTCGCCGCTGGTCGACCCTCGAACCTGCTTGGGACCAGCGCGGAAGTCTGGAGACTGGGGAGAGCTGGCGCTCTGCATGATGGCCATGGCTGCCGAAAGGGACCCGTCATTGCGCAGTCGACACGGCGAGGTAGTGGCTGAGAATTCCATGTGGTACGTTCCCACGTACTATGGCAAGACGTTTCATCCGGTAAGCGGCAAGCCCCATGCCCCGGCACTGCCCATGAGCATCTCCTGGAGCAGACAGACACTGACACTCGACAGCGGACGCTGGGACACATGGCTATACGAGACCGCGTGTACAAGTTAATGGAGGAGAAATATCACGATGAATCGTAGTACTCTTTCTGAAATATACCCCTTGTCTCTAGCGACACCAAAGACCGAGTCAAATTAGGATCAGAGCAAAAGAAGTTCGTGATGTGAGAACCGTGGTCCAAGGCAAGGCCTGTACGAGTAGAGATTTGATGTGGGGCTATATCTGCAGGGGCCACGCCAAACGCTCAAAATCCGGGGGAGGGTCTTCCGGATTATCGTTGTTGCCGGCGCCGCCATGTTCCTCTTTCCGGCGACGCGATCAACGTCAGACTCCCAGCAACCCATCACCTGTCACCCTCGCCTCCATCTCACGGCGGCCACAACAATCTCTCGCGCATCAGACTTTTCCAAGCTACAGCGCACTCAGTGACAGCAGGTCCGAACGCCCTCTTGGGCTGCGACAAGTATCTTGCCAGCCTCTTGCCGCGTCTCGGCACCGCGCAATGCCCGCCAAGATGGCGCCTGAATCGGAGCAGACGATCAAGGTCGCATCCAAAAAAGACGGAAAATCGGGCACCATCAAGCTCAAGAAGCCACCCCCAAAGCACAGCAAGCCTGGTAACTGGAGAGACGGGAGCGTTGTTGAAGGTATGTCCCCGAGCCCATTGGCATGGCGCATTCCGCGCGACGCGGCTAATCGCAAGCGGATGGCAACGCATCAGACGATAAAAAGAAAAATGGCGCCTCCCCGTCCACCTCGGTGGCTTCCCCGGGCCCGGTTGTGAATCAGCTAGACGACACGGCCCGCGACACGTTTGCGACCGGACGGCCGTTGGAAGACAGCCCCGACTTGCAGCAATGCAAGCACTGTAAGAAAAGCATACTCAAGACGGCGGCCAAAGCGCACATTGCGCAGTGCCTGAAATTAAAGAAAGAAAAGGCGCAACGGAAAAAGGAGGCCAGGGAGGCCAGAGAGAGGGCCAAAGAGGCCGCCAGAGAAGAGGAAGCACGAAAGGCCGACGAAGAGAATGGTGATGGCAAGGGCGACGACGAAAGCGACGAGGACGATAAGAAAGGCAGCGTTGCCGGCAAGAAGGCCGCCGGCAAAAAGCCAGAGGAAGACAAGAAGGGTAAAAAGCGGAAAGCCGAGGGGGAGCCTGACAAGGGCCCCAAGGCCAAGAAGAAAAAGGACGAACCAAAGCCCAAGGTGCCGAAGCCAAAGGGTAAGTCTCCAAGGCGGTTCTTCTGTCTTATGGCCATCTGCTTACGAACAATCATCTAGGCCCCGTCGATGTCGAACGGCAGTGCGGTGTCATCCTGCCCAACGGCCAGCCTTGTGCTCGGTCATTGACGTGCAAGAGCCACTCAATGGGAGCGAAGCGCGCGGTTGCCGGCAGATCGCTTCCGTATGACATGCTTCTGGCTGCGTACCAGAAGAAGAACCAGGCAAAACAGCAGAGTAAGTCACCTGTGCCCTGTTTTGCCTTGTGCATGCGATGAGCGATGACTGACGGCGACCCCCCTTCGCTGCAGAGGCTGCCCTGGATGCCAACGCCCCTGTAGAGGATGAAGACGAGGTCAATAACGGACCAGTTGACTCTGATGAGGAGGCTGGCGCCGTGATGGGTGCGCTGGCGCACTGGAATCCCCAGCCTCTGATGCAACAGCCCATGTTCACGCCGATCAAGCGCCAGTACCAGCTGGCCAGGCTACACGAGCAGTTGCAAATGGCCACTAATGGTGGGCGTGCCAACATCTTTCAAGTCGCTGGCTACGGGGCGCAGAAGCTACCGGATGGACACCCAGGCATGTTCGATGGCGAGGACGCGCCAGGCGAGCCCGACGTCGGCAACTTGGTCTTCCCCGGGTCGGCGCGGTCGGCGAGCTTTGCCCTGAGCGCCGCGCCGCCACGGAGGCCGTCGGTGGCGAGTCGCGCCTGAAGACTTGTTTGCGATATGTGATCCGGTTATGTGAGGGCAGAGGGGCCAGTGTGCATCAGAGCGCGGCGTTGCGGGCGTGATTTCCCGGGCTTGTTTGTTATGGATTGCATTTCGGACTAAAAGGGATGGTCGAGTTTTCTCCCTCTCTCAAGTCCCACGGCGTCGTTTTGCATTTGCGATGACTGAACGGCCGAGCTGTCTCGGTGAGAGGCTTGGGGATAGGCTGATGCTCAGCAAGATTTAGAATACCCAGCAGAATTGATGTTCATGAATGATCGGCGGCATACATTTGTTTCTAGCCCAGCCTCTCGTATTACCGAAACTGCTTGTGGCCCCACCAATCGATTGACTGCACCTTGAAGGCACCGAAAGCGCGCATCTTCACATGCCATCATGTGCGCAGGTTTGGCGTTGGCGCTGCATGAATGACGTAGTGCACATTGAGCGACCCCCGGTGAGTGGAACCACGCTGCTCGACCTCGGTCTGGTATGTATTAGAGCTGTGGCCGTACCTATTAAATTATTTGCACTGCTGTGGCACGTCTATGAGGCACCTCAACTCATCTATTGTACGTGAATTCCCGTCATGCCTTCCAAGGCCGCCCTCGACGCCCTGGGCCACGCTGTGTCCGGCTCGGCGGGCACCGCCATCTCCACGGCCGCCGTCTTCCCTCTCGACCTCGTTACGACGCGTCTCAAGGCCCAGCGTCAACTGCGCAGCCAGGAGCAATACGACGGCGTCTTCGATGCCCTGAAGGCCATCGTCAAGCACGAGGGCGGCGTGTCGGCGCTCTACAGCGGGCTCGGGCCCGACGTCGCCAAGTCGGTGGTGGACAGCTTCCTCTTCTTCGGCAGTTACAGCTACCTGCGGAGCCGTAACCGCCACCCGAATGTCGTGCAGGAGCTCCTCATGGGCGCCCTCGCGGGCGCCAGCTCCAGGGCCGTCACCACACCCATCTCCAGCGTCGTGACGCGCATGCAGGTGTCGTCGGGGGCGGGGTCGCTGCGGGAGATGCTTGCCGACAAGCTGAAAGAGGGCGGGATTACGGGCCTGTGGTCTGGCTACTCTGCCACGCTGTTCCTTACCCTCAACCCCAGCATAACCTTCTTCGTCAATCGCCGGCTCGCCAAGCGCATCATCCCTGCCCTCGAAGAGGAGGATGTCCCCGTGGCGTGGGCTGCTTTCCTTCTGGCTGCCTTCAGCAAGGCTGCCGCAACTGTTCTTACCTATCCGTTCCAGACGGGCAAAACGCGACTGCAGATGCCCGAATCAGCCACCGATGAGTCGTCTGAAAAGGAAAAGGGCTTGAAGGAGCCCCTAAAGCAACCAAAGTCCATTCTTGCGCGACTCCTTGAGATCCTCGACAAGACTGTGATCGGGGTTATTTTCCGAATCATCAAGAAGGAGGGCCTGAGTGCACTCTATGACGGCCTACAAGGAGAATTGCTCAAGGGCTTCTTCAGCCACGGCCTGACCATGCTCACAAAGGGCATGCTCCATCGCCTAGTCATTCGGCTCTGGGTTTTGTCGCAGCCACATCTGCGCAAAAGTCTCCAGAGAAAGTGATGGGTCGTTGGATAGCTTCGATTGTCCCACTTCAATCAGGAATTCTGAGTGCCTTATATAAGTAAGGCCACATCCGCTGCGTCGTATAAGACGTCAGTTGCGCATGTCTGCTCAACACTGAAACGCGACGCCGGATCTCTCTACCGTACTCGATCCTCGCGCAGAAAACCCAGTGCCTTCCGACTTCAAGGTCACGAGGCCAGGAGGCAGCGAGGAGTTGGAGCCTATTGCTTTCTTTGACGACTTGGGTTCCACAGGCGTGTCGCAAACATAGCACATCATCGGTGCCTCGGCCTCTGCAGTTGAGATTTTGCTCAGCGGGATCAGGAACTTTTTCACGCAGCTCATACAGAGGACGTGACCGCATTGCGCTGCCATGACCGGGTTCGACGAATTCGAGAGCGTCTTCAGGCATGACGGACAAATTCTGCGCTTGTCCTGGCTGGTCGATTGTGCTTCTTCATTAAAGTGGATGGTGACCAGTCTCTGCATGGATATCGGGTGGGGGCTGTCTTCGGGCGACGAAGGACACATGGGCACGACCTTATTTCTCTTGTTGGCGGCGGGTAGCTTACTGTCTTGCACATCGGGAGTAAGGGATGGTGTCCAGAAAGAAGGTAGTGTAGGCTTCGCAGCCTGCAGATGCTAGTTAGGAAAGGGCACATGCAGGTGTTGGGGGTAGAAGGTAGAAGAGGCTGACCTTTTCGTCGTCAATGGCTTTTCTTGCTTTAATCTTGTCGTCTGTTGCTATACGTCTGAGCTCATCCTCGTCGAGTGCGAATTTCCTTTTGGATCCAGCGTGAAGAACCACAGCGTCCGAAGGTTCGTCTCGCACAGCAGAGGTCGGTGCGGTGGCCCGCTTCTTGGTGGCAGAGAGCCCGGCCTGCGTCATCTCAAAGTCGCGAATGGCTCTCTCGCGGTCCTCCTCGTCCTCGATGGCCTTGATGCGCTCAGCTTCCCGCTCAGCATCATGACGGCCCTTCTCAGCCCGCTTCAGCTCCTTCTTCTGGGTCAGGAGGTTCTCAAGCGCGCACTCGCGGCAGAAGATATCGCCGTGCGGGCAAGAGACGGGCTCTCTGGCGATGCCGAGGCACAGGCCGCAGGAGCCAAAGGGTAGGAAGGACTCGCGATTGAGACGGGCCGAGTTGGTGCCCCAGTTTGACTTGGCCAGGGCTCGCTCATGGGAGGTGAAGACGGCGCGGGACGTGTTTCGTTTGCCTGCAAATGGCACGAGTCAGCTGATATGTGGTGGGTGGTTGGAGGTTGGATGGCGCGGCCAGAGCTCTGAGCGTGGACAGTGGACTTACTGTGTGACATCTTGTCTGAGCCAATGGATTGTCTAATAATACAAGCGTGCTCACTCGTCCGCGACAGAGCCCGTGGGAACGATGCGGTGGGAAAGGCGGTGTTGTCGCGCTGTGTTGTCGCGCTGTCACCAGCAGAAGATGTGGGAAACCTGTGTTGAACTGGAAAGCTCAGTTGGAAGTTAGTTGGAGGTGCGGCTCATTGCGTGGGGCATCTTTTTATCTTATCAGTCACGACAACTTTAGTGCCTGGGCACAGTCTATTTTCAGCCCTGACCTCTTCACCCAGGGCTGCCACGCCACGCATTGAGCCCGCAGGCAAACGCTGCATTGGGCAATGGGATGAGCATCTCTCGACCCCCAATCGCCAGCAGAGCCCCATCATCACCAGCAGCGCCGCCATGTCTGGCTCAGCCCCTCCCGCCAGCCCCGGGCTGCCCTGGCGACTCGCCTCCATGGCCGTCATGGGCACCGTGGGAGCGCTCTCCAGGGGCTTCCTCTACGGCTTCAACAACGTCGAGGTCACCGGGCTGAACCACCTCCTCGGCACGCTCGACCGGCGGAAGACGCAGGGCCGGGAACGCGGCTTGTTGACTGTCTGTAATCATGTCGCCGTGTATGCAGCGCTTGGCCTCTGAATATTGTCTTGAGCGAAGCTTACACGCGTGACAGTCTCGATGACCCTCTCATGTGGGGGATCCTCCCCTTGCGCTACGCCACCGATGTCGAGAACCTGCGATGGGGCCTGGGCGCCCATGATATATGCTTCAAGAATCGGTTCGTCCCGCCCGCCCGAGCTCCAACTATGCGCCGCGCCGTCGAGCGAGCACATCCTGACATCGTAACAGCGTTTCGTCCACCTTCTTCAACCTCGGCCAGGTCTTGCCCACACACCGTCTGTGGCACTCGCCACTGGGCGGGCTATACCAGCCGACCATGACGCAGGCCATCAACCTTCTGTCCAGCCCGCCCAAGTCCACGGCTGCCCCGAAAATGGTTTTCTCGACCGACGGAACGGACTCCTTTCCCTCGCCGGCTGCATACACGGCGAACCGTCATGCCTGGGTCCACGTCTTCCCCGAGGCCTGCTGCCACCAAAGTCCCGACAGCGGCCTACGATACTTCAAGTGGGGGATCTCGCGACTCATCCTCGAGAGCGATCCGGCCCCTGAATTCATACCCATGTTCATCCACGGCACACAGTCCATCATGCCAGAGGACAGGGGGTGGCCGCGGTTCCTGCCCCGAGTCGGCAAGCGGGTGAGAGTTGTAATTGGAGAACCCACAGATGTGGATCGCGTCTTCGGCCATCATCGTGCTGCGTGGAAACGGCTGGTCGATCGGGGCGACGCGGAGCTCCTGAGAGACGACCCAGAGGCTGTCCAATTAAGGATCGAAGTCGCCAAGTCCGTCCGTGGCGAGGTCGAGAAGCTCAGAGAGAGTATCGGCTTGCCCCCTGAAGAGGACGAGACGGCAGCCCTCGCCGAAACCTGGTCCAAGGAACCAACTAAGCGAAAGTTCAAGAGCCCCGTAGATGGCAGTCTTATCAATAGGCACTGAAATCAAACACAAAACGTTGTGGTCAATGGCATGGCGCTTCTCTGGAGGCTTGATGCGCATTATTAGTTTTCGCTAGTCATGAGTCGATCGAAGAAGTGTTCTACACCAAGCGTCCGTTGTGTGTCAAAAAAAGCACGCCTTCCTCCCTGTCTGTCTAACGGTGGTTAAATCCCCAACTCCTTGATAGCTTCAGTCCATAAACAACACTTTCCAAGAAGAGACAAGTCGCAACCACAAGCGGCGCATTCGTTTCAAATTCCAGGCACGACACATTGACGCACGCAGGTCCCAGGCTAGTTGACATCTGGCCATGAGCAGAACAGCCAACTACAACTAGTAGTTGTCAAAGTTTTGGGCCGGTACACTCTGCTGAAAAGCGCGCGCCTGGGCATGCAGGGCTTGTTGCTGTTGTTGCTGCTGCTGCTGATGCATAACGATGTCATTGAACCATGGGTGTTGCAGGGCGTCGTGGGCGCTTATCCGCAGCTCGGGCCGTAGCTGGAGCATTCGCTGAAGCAAATCGATACCAGTCGGGTCGATGGCGTGGAGGATGTTGCGCAGATCCTGGGTGGCATACATCTGAAAACTGGGCTTGTACTCGGGGTACTGCGTGATGCCTGGCCAGGTGCGCTCCGTGGGCGTTCCCATGATGCGGAATATCCTGATGATCTGGTCCTCGTTGGTGGTCCCGGGGAAGAGAGGTCTGCCCGTGTACATCTCGGCCATGATGCAGCCAGCGGACCAGATGTCAATACTAGTGTTGTATGTTCGGCTGCCCAGGAGGACATCGGGGGCTCGGTACCACAGCGTTACGACTTCGTTGGAGAATGTGTTGACGGGGATGCCAAAGGCGCGGGCCAGGCCAAAGTCGCCAAGCTTCAACAGGCCCTTGCTGTTGATTAGAAGGTTCTGGGGCTTTAGGTCTCGGTGCAGCACGCGATTCTGGTGGCAGAAGTCGATGCCCTTGAGCAGCTGGTACATGAAGGACTTGATGGTGGCGGGCTTGAGAGCGCCGCGCTCGCCGTTGGTATCCATGTATCTCTTAAGATCTCCGTCCATGTACTCGAAGACGAGCATAAGCTTGTTCTCAGTGTGGATGACATCGTGCAGGGCGACAATGTTCTCGTGCTTGAGCTCCTTCATGAGCGAGATCTCGCGGATGGCAGTCGACGGGGTCCCCTCTTCGGAGTCCAGGTGAATCTCCTTGAGCGCGACGAGCTCTCCCGTCTGGCGATTCCTGCCCTTGAAGACCTGCGAGCGCGCCATCAGTCTCGTCATAGGGAGGGTCGGTCGCGGGCAGTGCGGCAATGCGGCAATGCGGCAGCGCTGGTAGACTCACAGTCGCATATGTTCCTTCGCCGAGCTTCTCCAGCTGCTGGAACGAACTAGGGTGCCGTTTGCCGTCCATCATGAGAGCCAGGATCAAGCAGCTCAGAGCCAAGCGCCTTGTGTTGTGGACTGGGTTGGGAGGGTGGCAGAAGATGACTGCCTCCTTGCAACCAGGCTGGAGTCGCTCAGAAGTCTGAGCCCAGCGTCGAACGAGTAGCAATACAGTTGGCGAAGAGAGGGGCGATGCTTCGCAAAGGAGGTATGCACTGTAAGGGCATGTGCTGTGGGGCATCTTTCACGCAGAAGCCCATGCGCTAAGCGGAATGATTGTCTTATCGATAACCCTCCCTCCCCCGCGCTCGCAGGCAAAACAGGCTCCACAGTACCCTGTTATCGCGGGGGAACGCAACGAGCCTAAGACGTCAGACGCTGGACGATAAGACAACTGCTGATCGCAGCAGCCACGGAGTACCGACTCCGCTGCAGCATCCCCCCTATCACTCCATTCCCTCTCCCAAATATACCCCCGGCCTTTGTTCTGATCGCTCCAGAGGCAGCGAATACTCTATTGCTAGACTCGACTCGTGCAGGATGAGGCCAGTTCCGGCCCCAGCGGACGCATCATGCAGCCGAGGCACGCGTAGTGCCAACCCAGATGTCTTGTCGCCCAACGCAGCATTGAGCTGCTTTATCACGACCGAAGCGGATCTCGATTCCGCCCTTGATTCTGTCGAGACACGGAGCCGCGTTTGCAAGCGGAGCCGCAGTCCCAGTCCATCACTATCCGACCGCTCCGGACGCCGACTGCGACAAGCCTCTCCATCCTTGTCGTCGGACATGGATCTCGGCATCTCGCAGCCCATGACGCCCGTCTTCGCGGGTGCCTTTGGCCCCGGATCGGCCATCAGTGTTCCTTCGTCTCCTGGGAACACATCAAGCATCTCTCTGTCGGATGAGCCTGGTAGCATTGCGGCGAGCTTCGCCGAGCTCTCCCCTAGTCGATCGCCGCGTCAACGGCCTGCTGCCAGCGTCGCGGAGAGTACGGTTCCTCAGCTGGTCATGCCTAGCCTCACAGTTCCCCGGCGGCGTCCTTTCTCGGAAGTGGGCAAGTCGCTGGGGAAGCTCAAGCTCCTAGTCACAGGTCAAGCAGGTAAGTTATGCCATATCCCTTGAGGACTGCCAGCAACATTACTAAATGACGGAGCAGGAATCGGCAAGACATCTCTGATTCTCTCCATGGCTCAGTGCTGCGATCATATTGTACACATGGATTCTGTCAACCCATCCACAGCCCACAGAGTCTCGGAGATTTACGCCAGCACGCGGCCTCATCCTTGGTGGCGCACTGATCTGGATCCTGTGACGTACATTAGAAGACGGAGAAGATCTTCAACAACCGACCAAATTCTGGACAGGAACTTGTGTTTTGTTGATTGCCCTGCACCTCGGAATAATACAAAGGCAAGCCGCACCGCGATATATGACTAGGCGGGATCAGCTAACATATCCAGGCCTCGCAGCCGGTGCTTCAATATGTTGAATCAGAGTTACTTCGGCTTTGTGACAAGCCAGTGGAAGACGCAGACCTGTATGCCCTCTTAAGTGGCGGAGGCGAAACAACTGTTGATGGCGTGCTATACATGTTACCGCATACCGGTAGGCTCAGGATGCTTTGCTCGTCTGAGTCTGCTTGAGGCTAATACGGTTCAGGTCCGGATCCCGTCGACATAAAATGCATAAAAAGTCTGCAAGAGATGACGAACACCATCCCATTACTCGCACGAGCAGATGAGCTTACCGACGAGGAATTAAGGCTGTCCAGGGAGAGAATAAGGCAGTCGCTCGGCGGTGAAGACCTCGAATGCTTCTCCTTCGCGAACTCTGAGCCCTCCCGGGAGCGGGAGCTTCCAAGCATATTTGCGGTATCCAGTGCAACTCAGCCCGACCGTGACACCATAGATGCAAGCATTCTCATGAGCTCTGAATACCTGCAGCCGTTGGTGACTACGGAGCTTGGGGAGCTGGTCCACCGCATCTTCTCTCTGGATGGCAGCTCATGGCTTCGACACTCTGCTGCCGTCAAGTCTGTGAACTGGCGCCGGCGCTGGCTGAGAGACAACACGACGCGTTCTGCGTTGGCTTGCCGGCGTCTATCATATGACGGAGCCCTTGTTCCATATGCGGCGGCAAACCCGTACATGGAACGTCGGTACTGGGGCCGGGTAGAACTGTCGAGCTGGGCAGAGGGCTTGCGCCAAAGCTTGGATTCAGAGAGATACGATCGTTCTCGGCAATTTTCGGGTCCAGAGATTGCCCGGCGTGACATGCCTCTTGCGAGGACGACGAGGCAGCGCCAGAAACAACCCCGACGTCATCTTGTCTCGCGGCCCATCAACACCAACCATCAGGATCCGCTAGGTCTTCTAGAGCTAGCGAGCCAGATAAAGCACGGCGGGAGAATTACCCTGGAGTTGCTGAGCAGCCTCGGAATTCTAGGCTGTCTCGCTGCGTGGCTCATCCGACCTGAGCTAGCACACCATTGGGAGTTGAGGCTGTCACCAGCCTGGTGCTTGACGACGTGTTAATCAGCCCAGGATACCGAGGAGCCGGCATATCATTGTCGGGTCCTATCGATTAAATGTTTGCCCGAAGAGGACACTGCGCCTCTGCGGTGGATTCAAGGCCAATGCCTGCCCTCGTCGTGCAATGAGTCAGTTACTACCACACGGATGTCGAATGTCCATCAAGACTAGTCTCGGCCGAGTCTGCGGACTGCGGGCAGGCAGAGTGCGCGCTGGCTGGCTCTGATGCTAGTAGCTCTGAATACAGCATCAGTTGCCAGTTATTGAGTCGAATCTTGCACCATACGCTCGTACACGAATGCCCCTTAGTCTAGTTTCTGGCTTGTGAATACACATGAAGGAGCAATTTCCACTAGATTGCCAGTCACACATTTGCAGGTGGGCACCTGCATTGCGTGCTCCACCAAGTCTACGGAATCGCTAGTTTTCATTGCTTATATCGTAGCGGCCTTACTGTAAAGTATCATACATGCAGGGAATTGCCCGTACCTCCCTCGCCTGCCAGCCTGGCGTGTTTCTCCTGCGACAGGGGTATTGAGGTGGCTAAGTCGAAACATCCGAGACGTAGTACTTTCACGGGTAAAGCATCTTGCTGAAGACAGGCTCCAAGTAGGGTCATCCTGGCAGCCGAAAAGATAGAGAGCGTTTCCGGCTTTCAGCGAAGCCGGGCAGAGAATAAGGCAGTGCGGCGGTGGTCGGCGCATCATGGACGATGCGACAGATCAGCCCAAGCTTTCCGTGAGCAGCAGAGCAGTCTGGTTCTCGTGCGCAAATGCCCCCTCAAGCGGCTGGGTCAGCAACCCCGAGCGCTTCGAGAGCAGCGTCAAAGTTTGGAAGGTCCGCAGCGGTGCTGGAGATGTGCTCCCACGTCACCGTGCCATCTTCGTCAATGGCAAAGGCACCGCTCGTCTGCCAGCGACTCCCGCTCTCGGTGGGCCGGTTCCATATGCCCTCGTCGGCGCCGAGGCGGTAGGCCGAGTAGAAGGAAAACGGGTTCATCATGTGCCAGGTGCTGGAGAGGCCAAGGCCCCATTCGGCGTAGAGGTCGCGGCCCTCGTCGACGATGATGTCGGTCTGCCAGACGCCGCCTACCTGGGGCACCCATCGTTCCGTGGCTTCCGCCGAAGAGTGTGACACGGCGATGCAGTGGATGACGTCCTTGTGCTTGTCAGAGACGGCCGCCAGGGCCTTGAATGTCTTTTCGGCGACTGCGTTGTGTGTCAGCGAAGATGGTGAGAGCTCCCTTCGTGGTATTGCGCGATGTCGCTCATCGAGAGATGAGAGCAGCACTTACACGGACATCCGCAGTGGCGGAGGAAGAGGACCAAGGTCTTGCGCCCATCCGGCAGGGGGAGCCGCGACGTGGATGGCGCCTTGGATCCCACCTTTGGCGTAGGAGCAACTTCCTTGGCTGCGGGTGTCTTGAACGAATCGAGCTCGGCCCAGAAGCCCAACTTGGGAGCGTTGGACTCTGCGTTTGTTGCTGCCGTTGTTGGTTCGGGCATGGTGATGATGCTGCAGCGGTGCAGCGGGGTGAGGACACGGGAGTGGTTTGAAGAGCTGTTAATCAGGTAATTCCTCGGACGTAGTGGGCTGAGAGGCCGTCTCTTGCCCATCCCAGTTCAGTTGTTAGAGGACCCTTGCTAAGCTGTGTATGACGAATGCTTCGTTCGATGGCAAGGACGCCAATGTTCGTGTATTAGGTAATCCAGCCTCTCGACCGACGAGCCTACCCTATACCCAGCTTGCCAGCCTAGAAGCATCACACACAGCATTGAGTGAGGACGAATCGACATTTCGAGCAACAGCTGTCCGGCTAATTCACCGTGCGCTCGACATCAAATCATAACGGGGGCCATATTGCGAACATATCCTGGCCTGTTCACCTCGAAAAGAAACTCGATCCTTGCTCGCGGCCTTAGCTGCGCAGAAAGTCATCATGCGTGAAATCATCACCCTTCAGCTCGGCAACCTCAGCAACTACACGGCCACGCACTTTTGGAACGCCCAAGAGTCGTACTTCACATACGGCGACCAGGAAAAGTCTCCAATTGACCACAACGTCCACTGGCGAGGGGGCATAGGGCAAGATGGCTCAGAAACCTTTTTGCCCAGGACGGTCATCTACGACCTGAAAGGCGGCTTTGGCTCGCTACGCAAGATCAACACGCTGTATGATGCTACATCAGAGTCCAATGCAGCCGCTGACTCGCTCTGGTATGCCCCCACTCCGCCGGATGTGCAAATGCTCGTCAAGACTAGCCCCGCGAGGAGTGTTGGCTATGCTCCTCATATCACCTACATCTCACTGACAGTCGTCGCAGGTCCGGCCCATCCGCGGTGCACAAGCAAGATGTCGTGCATCCCAGCGTCTACCAGCACAGCCTAGATGCCGGCACGGAGCCTCCCCAGCTCACAAAGTCTACCGTGCGCTACTGGTCAGATTTCTCGCGCGTCTACTTCCACCCCAAGTCGCTGGTTCAGCTCTACGACTACGAGCTCGACTCCTCCATCAGGCCCTTTGAGCGCTTCGCCATGGGCACAGAGCTGTTTGACTCGCTCGACAAGGAACATGACATCGTCGACCGGGACTGGCGGCCCTTTGTTGAGGAGTGCGATCTCATGCAAGGAATGCAGGTCTTTACGACGCTGGATGATGCCTGGGGTGGCTTCGCCTCGTCGTATCTCGAGGCCCTGCGGGACGAGTATCCCAAATCCTGCATCTGGGTATGGGGGCTGCAGACCCCCCTGGTTGATGTGTCGCGTGAGGCACGCCAGCTACGCCTCGTGAATACGGCTCAGAGCTTGAGCCAAGCCTGTTCACAGGCTTCCATGGTGGTGCCCCTGGCGCTCCCCGAGGGCCGGCTCCCGTCCAAGCTCGCCATAGACCGCAGCTCGCCATGGCACGTATCTGCTTTATTCTCCACCGCTGCAGAGAGTGCAACGCTGCAGTCAAGGCTGGCTGTCGAGTCCGGCTACCAACCGATATCCTTGAGTACCATGGCAGAGAGCCTGAACACAGATGGCAACCAGACTCTTGCCAGCGCCAAGATGGATGTTGGGTCACATGCTGATGATGCGGACAGAGAGACGCCCGATGTGGACTTTTTCCACCTAGGCCGTGACAGCCGCCCCAGGGGTACAGATCGAGCTGGACGGGTGTTTGGCCAGCTGTCATCCTATCGTGGTCCTCGCAATACGAGTGACGGGGACGAGGATGGGCCCAACCAAAAGTCGCGACCCATTGTGGGAAACCCCGTTTTTCGACAGTAAGTCCGGATGACATCCCATAGCTTTACCGGCAGCGAAACTGATGCCACAAGCAGATACGCCTCTCGTCTCCAATTCCCCTTACTGGACAGCTACCCGCACATCTACGCGGATGCTTCCGCCGACCAGGCTGGGATATCAGTGCGCACAGTCCTGTCCACAAACACAGCCATGTCGGCGCGTATGAAGACCCTACGATCCCAAGTATCACGGTCCATTGCGGTAGAAGAACGAGAGACGCTGAGCAATGGCCTCGCCGAGATTGCCGATGCCTACCAGAATGACTGGTCTAGCGGAAGCGACGCGGATGATGACGATATGTGAGACGCCTAAACGTGCAAAATGGCGACTGCTCGAATGCTTGACCGGCCCCCAGGTTCACCACTTGTTGGCTCCAGGGCAGAGTGCACAAATCCATTTGGGCACGACCAGCCAAAGTACAGCAAGCTTTGGCATGGTCAATCACAACGTCGCCGGCAGTGGACGACGAGAACTTCATATAAAGAGGCTCTCTGCCTCGAAATTACAGCTGTATTTATCATCTAGCAAGGCCATCTCTTCTAGATACAGCCCTCAATGAGGGGCATCGTCGCGCATCTGCGAAAATATGTCAACCCACATCCGCCGAGACCCACGGCCAATACTCATGGCCCATCCAGAACGGCTTCGTAGAATGCGAGACTTTTCTAAAGAAAATATTTGTCGGATTGCTCACCATATGCGATGTCGCTTACATGCATCGGTCTTGTACTTCGTTGCCAGCCAGTGACGGCCGATGAACGACCGCGGGCGGATCAAAGCGATGGTCAGAAACACCGACGCCTTATTATCGTCCAGCCGTATGAAAGCAAACTGCATCAACTTTTGCGTGTCAGCAGGGGAAATCACGTAGTAGGGGCTCCAAGTGGGATCGAGCCTTGTCCAAGTTGCTCCTTGGGAGCGAGTTAAACCCGCCCAAGCATCGCTCATCGAACGCCTCTCCAAATCACCGCCCACGACAGGCGAAACAGTTCGATCTGTTTTAGCCGGCGGCAACAACAGAAGTCTGCGGCCGCTTCGATGGTGGCGGAGGATTATCCTGAAACTTCATCAGCTTACTTATCCATCACCGGGACGCTTGCCCGCAGCACTGTGTTCGCTCATTCGGAACAAGGTGGGCTCATGATGAATAGGTACCTCGGACGGGCCACGCTTCTTGCCATTCAATGTGCCTCTAGTACTCTTCTTCTGCGGCTTCGCTTCGCCGGCCTCGAAGACGTCGTCGGGAAGATTGATGCTGTGCATACCATTTAGCAGTGTCCCGACCTGACCTTGGTCCATTTTCTACTTACTTTCGCACGTGCTGGATGCCAATAGAAACCAGAGGTTGCAGCTCATCCTTGTACTTGTTCCAGGTCGTGCAGAGGGTTTTGAATTCGTCTACCTGATAAGACAAGTCCAGGGATTTCGCATCTGTAGACCCTCAAGGTTAGCAGTATTTCACCGTAGATCGCACAACAGCCCGATATGCTCGGTATGATTTGCCAAGAAACCATTGGTAAGAGCTCAGATGAGTACTTACCTTTCTCTAATTCCAGGCCGATGTAATGAGTGGTAGTATAAACGTCGACTGGGAAGGGAGGTTGCGATCCCTCCCCATCCTCTGCAGGCTCCTGCTTCTTGGTCGCGTCGTTGTCGGTGCCAGTGTCGGTGTCGTCGGGGTTGATGATAAAATCGAGACTGCCTTCCTGTACTTGTGCAATCTGCGCGTTGTCGTTGCAGCGATGGCGACGATCATAACCCCTGTTAAAGGCGCGTGCTAGCGCTATGGACTGATGCAGTTCTAGCTTCTGGACGAGCATTCGGACCTTGGACTCAACATAGCCGGACCAAATCTTGTGCGCCTCCTTATCCTTGCTCGCAGTGGTGACGGAAATGTAATACTTGTAATCCGCCGTGAAGAAGGTGTGCTTGACGAATAGGTCACTCCATGGCCTCTTGCCCACCATTATGCTCTCCGTCAGTTCCAGGCCGCGCTGGAGCTCCTGGTTGATGATGGTCATGGAAGACCGCGTGATGTTGAAAGTCGCACACATCGAGGGATATGCCGGGGTGATGACTGGCATGAGATGGAAGGAGTCACCTTTATAAGCCTACTCACAGCTTGGTCAGTCGTGATGTCGATTATTACGAACGGACAAGAATGCACGGAAAAACGTACCTTGGGATTCCAGACGCGAACGGGGAGGGGGCCGCTCTCTATGGGCTTGAGGAGTACAGGCTGAGGCCATCGCCACTGACCCATGACGAGAAAAAACTTGTTGACGATGACAGAAGTGGCAGCCTTTGGATACAGCTGACAGACACGGGCGACGAGCATGGCCCAGGCCACACCACCGGGAAAACCCATAATGTTTGCGTAGACGGCGCGGCGCTGAGCCCAGAGCTTGACGGCTCGCAAGGCAAGCTTGAAGGTGCTTTGCTCGGGAACAAGGTTCATGATTTCGTCGGTGACGCGAGTGCCATTCAAGGAACGCAGCTCAGCCTCATCCAACCCACGCAGAAGTCCCGAGTCTTTGAGGTCCTGCAGGTCTGGCGAGAGCTGCTTTTGTATAAGGCGCGAGAAGATCAAGTCGATGCTGATGCCGGAATACTCGAATTTGATGATGGGGACGAACGCGTCGGTGACGACGGCCAAGTCGGTGATGGCACCCTTGGGGGCCATGTCGACCAGCATTTCGGGGAAGTACTCGAAGTAGTCGTCGCGAGTGACGTACTTGGGGGCGACGACGAGCGTGTCGATGTCGGAGCCGGGTCCAAAGACACCGAGGCGGAAGCTCCCATAGGTGAAGACTTTTCCTCGAGCGTTTTTTATGAGGATTTCGTTCTTAGGCTCCTTCTTTCTGGCCACGCGCTTGACAAACTCGTCGCAGATGTTCTGAAGCGACTCGAGGACTTTGTGCCTGCAAGGGAAAGAATGACAAGTTAGATACACGGAAGGCGCCAAGAAGAGACATTGGGCATGGTGGCAAACCTCTTCTGGGTATCGGATGGGCTCTCGAACGTCTTTTGGCGTCGAAGCTCTTCGACGAGGGCATCGCTGGCTCGCTTCTCCTGCTCCGTGGGTAGAGACACGGAGATGGGCGGCGTGACGCCGCAAACCTGATCGCCAGGCATTGCGGTTGAATCGAGAGTCACTGTTGCGATCGAGGTCAAGGCCAAGGCCGACAGTCGGCGAGGATGGGCGTGGGGCAGGACAAGGCAGGTGACAAAGGAAAGGCTGTCTGGCTGCCGGAGGCGATTCGCGGTATCGGGGCTGTCCGTCAGCGGCTTGGTGAGCCGGTCAGCCGTCTCCGGCAGTAGTGTATGATTGGCGAAAGAAATGGGAACGAGGGGGAAGAAAAGGAACGGAAAGGAAATGGGATGCGTATCGGCGCAGCGGCGGTGGAGGTGATGCTGGTGGATGCTGTCTTGGTGTTTTGTCGCGGGTGGATGTTTTGGTGCAGCAGGCACGGTTAGTAGCTTGTTGAACCACTGGCAGACGTCTTCGGGTGGGTGCAGGCGGCGCATGGGGGAACTATTTTCCTCTGCCATTTGACGGGTGGTGCCAGTAGCAGCTTGTAAACCTAACCTCTGGTCGATTTCTTAACCTCTGGTTGATTTCTGACATTGTTTCTATTTTGTTTCATCACATTAAAGATACTCTGCTCCTTCCTCCCCTTCCATCGTAGCTAAGAAATAGTGACGGGCAAGTACGAATAGTGTCCATACGAGTGCGAGTACAGTGAAAAACATCAGTGGAGCCAACTATCATACATACCTACTCATGCCCCCTGCTCCGATCCATGATTGTATCGGGGTTCGGCTGGTGCGGGCTGCCGTGCCACTTTACTTCGAGGTACGAGAGCCTGGCGGCCACATACCTGCACACCACGCAGCGCACCGCTGCATGTCTGATGTTCTCAAGCACCACCAAAGTACCCCAAGCAGAAGCAAATGTACAAGAACTGCCCACATGAAAGCGGAGCCGGCGCGCTAAGGCTGTAAACGAGGGCGAGGGTCGACGAAACGCGAACGCGGTTCAAACTTTGGGCAGGGCTCTTTAATTGATTAATCGATTCACTCGCTGGCTGCGCCTTTGACCACCATCACCGCACGCATCTCCCTTGCGTCCAGGCTCACGCCTCGTCACCTTTGATGCGAACTCTCACCCGCGCTCGTGCCCTCTGACGCGCTGCGCTCTGGGCCTCCTGACGATTTAAAAAACCAGCCTGTATCAAGTGCCGATCTCCCGAACCAACGTCATCTGCACCTGTGCGCGACACGATCGATCCAGAGCAGCTCTCGCGACAACTCCGCCCCCAGCCTCCCTCTTCGCCTCCTCGCCCTTCCCGCGATGCCACCGTCAGCCAAGCGGGCCCAGCGAGCCCGGCGCGATTTGCGCAAGGAAAAAGACGCCGAAGCCACCGTTGACATCGACGACTCGTCTCCCAGCCGTCCCGCCAAGCGCCGCAAGAAGGCTCGTTCTCCCGACCCTGCCGAAAGGAGCCAGCTGTCAGGCGCTCATGATGCTAGCGATTCGCCTGGCACCAACGACGACCAGGTCGTGTCGCAGGTCACCCAACAGCTCAAGGGCCAGCCTGTTCAAGCCGCCAAAGACCACGCCAATGCCATCCACGAGGCGAATGGCGACGGAGTCAAAGCATACGCCAAAGTGGCTGCGCAAGACTGGACCTTCTACATTACCAAACTCTCTGTCAATATCGGCCGCGCCCCAGAAACGCCCCCCTCCGAAGACGACGAGGATGACGAGGGGCACGTTCACATCGACCTTGGACCCAGCAAGATGGTTTCGCGCGAGCATGCCTCCATCTCCTTCGACCCGAGGGACGAGAAGTGGCTGCTTCAAGTCAAGGGTCGCAATGGTGCCAAAGTCGATGGCCAGCCCATTAAGCCTCAAGCCTCACACCCTCTCACCAGTGGCGAAGTCATGGAGATTGGAAACGTCGAGATGATGTTCGTCCTGCCTTCTGAAATCAGTCCGCTCCATGTCCACCCTACGTTCCTCCAACGATGCGGTTTGAGCCCCGGGGTGTCCCAGGCCCCTGCATCCCGCCGCCAACCTCTCATTGCGCCGGCGCCTCCCGACTACAAGCGACCGGGCACGCCGCCCTCGACTCAACGTCGCGGTGCCGCCTCGACCGCGAAGTCTCCTGCTGCTAGCACCCCGGCAGTCATGATAAGTGCCAATGGGGTAGACCTTAGCCATGACGACAACCAACATATAAAGCCCCAGTACAGTTATGCCCAGATGATAACCCAGGCTATACTCAATGCTCCCGACGGCAAGCTGAATTTGAACGGCATTTACACGTTCATAATGAGTAGCTACTCGTATTATCGCCATCAGCAAGCGGCGGGCTGGCAGGTAGGTCCTTTATTCTCAATAACAGCACGACCTCTACTGCAGTGCATCACATACTGACCAGCGTGACCAGAACTCCATCCGGCACAACCTGTCTCTTAACAAGTCTTTCGACAAGGTGGCTCGGTCGACTGATGAACCAGGAAAGGGCATGAAGTGGCAAATTGTTGCCGAGGCCAGAGAGGACATGATTCGAAACGCCTACAAGGTTGGTCGTGGCGGCCATCGAGGCTCTTCAGCCCCATCGTCACCAAACCAGCTCAACTACATCACACACGGGCCCAGAGACATGGCGGCGAGAGATCCTCCATCCGCCCGGAAACGGCGAGGCTCACCCTTGGTGTCTCCCCCTCCGCGGTCATCTCTTCGGGTTACGCAGTCGACACCTGAGCGAGTGTCTGATCGGGGAGTAGGAAGAAACGCTGCCCTGACCGCGGATGGAAGCCCGCTGCCTCGGCACAGGAAAGCTGGTGCCAGCGCAGCCCCCGATTCATCGTTTCCCGCCTTCAACCCCCAGTCTCCGACCCTCACATCATCATATCTGCAGGAGGATGGGACGTCATTTGTAACACCTGCGCCGCCGCGAATTCACCCAAAGTTGGCCCCTCCGAGTACGGCGCAGAGGCCAAGCCAGCATATGCCGACCAGCTCGCCTGCGCCCTTCTGGAAATACGCCGACATTGGCAGCACACCACTGAAACCTCCTACCCAGTATGAACTGAGCCCGTCGAAGCCTGCAAGCGGGATACCTCCACAAAGTAGCAGCCCTCCTCGCGCCAGTAAATCCCCTCCCAGCAGCCCCTCGAGGCCACAGAGGACGGGCGGCTCTCAGGAACGCGTGGCTCCAGAAGAGCCGGACGACGAACAAGGGTTTGACCTTACTAAGTGAGTACATTGAGTGCATTAAATGAGAATAAAGAGAGCCAGAGCTAACCTCTTCTTTCTCTCCAGGGGCTTCCAGAGTATCGGCTCCTACCACGCGCCCGTTGGGCGAGGGGTCTCGGTGGCAAGTGCTTTGAAAGGGAACTAATGATGATGAAATAAATGGGCCTGGGGCGTTGGGCGTGGAAAAACATGTACGAATCTATCTGATGAAATGTAGGGTTGCTAGCTGGTGACCATATCTGCGGACCATGGGAGGAAAGCATCTACACAAGGGAACTGGCTATCTGGCTGATAGTTTTAGGGGCTGTTTGTCTGAATGCTGAAAAGACTTCGCAAATGTCAACTTTGGTGCACACCGTTGAAGACGCTACGTGCACGTCTGATCCTACATCATGAGCCGTGGCCGACGTCGCGATTACAGCGAAGCGTTGAGACAAGACTCTTGTTAGCCAAACTACTCCGGCTGGCCATCGTGACTCCTCTTGAGAATGTGCCTGGAGCCACAAGGGCATCACGTGAGCCAACAATGACACGACGGTTTTCGACAGCAGCAAGCAGCTTTGAGTGAAGATGTCTTCTAGCTCAGCTAACCGAGCTAGAGTGTAGCTAACGTACATAGATTTACACTAGGCTGGCGTGCCCATAGATGCTTCTCATGCCTCGCCCCATGCAGAACCAAGACCACCCGTTCCCACCCCGTCCTTGGCCACAGGCCATATAATAAGTGTACATGCATGTCGAGTTATTCACAGGCAAAGTGGCAGCAACGGACTCAAGATGTGGGCCCATGAAGCCTCCACCCATCAGGAGTCAATTCGCTCCGCCTATGCAGCGGTGCTCTGCCCCCTCCGCCTGGGGTTGCCGCGACCGGCCGGCCGCTTCTTGGACGGCTTCGACTTTTGGTCCCCGCCTTCAATGAACTTGATGAGCTCATCGATACTGCGGGAATCCATCTGCGGCGACGAAGCAATCCGCTGAGATGGCCCGCCGGTGGTGGCCTGGGCGGGAGGAGCCGTGGCAGGGAAGCGGATGCCGGATCGAATGCGCCGGGCCTGGACATCTTTGGCGTGCTTGGCAATCGAAACGGCGTTCTGTGTCAGCTGCTCAAGCCAGCTCTCGGCCTCCTTGGTATTCTTGTCCTCGGGGCCGAGCTCGTTGAGGAAAATGTTGTACGACTCGCGCATTCGGTTGACGGCGCCCTTCGAGTCGTGGTCCAACGCAAGCGCCTGGGCAAGCTGGAACAGCAAAGTGGCCGAGTTGACGGATTGCTTCCCGAAGACCGATTCGCACACGCGCAGCGACTCTTCAAACCAGAGCCTCGATTCGTGGTATGCCTTCAGGTGCTGCAGCATGACGGCCGCGTTGTTGATGGTGGTGATCGAGTCGGGGTGCCCAGGGCCATAGATGATCTTCCACAGCATCAAGGCATGCTTGGAGGCTGCGAGAGCGCCCTTGCTGTCACCAACTTGGTGGAGGAACAGGCTCAGGTTCAAGTAGTTGAGCAACGTCTCCGCCGAGTCGACGCCGACGGTCCGTTCAGCGACGACAATGGCTTTCCTTGCCAACTCAACGGCGGCCTCTTTGTCATCAAGCTGGTAGTACAGCATCGAGAGACTGTTGTACACCTTCGCCACCTCAGGGTGCAGGATGCCATAGATCTGCTCGTGGAGTGACAGGGATTCAAGCAACAGCTCCTGGCCCAGCTTCTTCTGGTTCTGGATAATGGAAAGGCGGCCCGCCTCGAGCGCCTCTTCTGCAAGCGCGCTTCGAGGGCACGAGTGCTTAACAAGAGGAACCACATCCACGATGTCATCGGGAGTGAAGGTATGGCTGACGGTGGCCGACGCCGTAGACGCCGGCGAGCCATCCCGAGCCTTCTTCTTCTTCTTTTTCGACTCTCCATTGGCCTGTCCGTTTGTCTGGTCCTGAGCGGCCTCGGCGGCAGGCTGAGCGTCCGGCCGGTTGGAGCAGTCGAACACATAGTCCTTGGCTTGCACTTGGAAACCAAGTCTCAAGCAGACCTCCCGCAGTAGCTGCGTGTTCCGAATCTCCTGGAACCACTGCGCATCCAGCTTGTACCGGAAACGCTTGAGTACTTGCTGTTCAATGCTAGACCGAAGAGTCTCTGGCGTCACCGCATCGAAGGACAAGTCGGCATCGGAGTACAAAGCTTGAAGCGACGAGTCAACTTCAGCGGCAGGCTTGGGGTTGAGGCCGTGGCCAAGGAGACAATTCAGGAGGTGAGACACGCAGGCAGCCGTGAAGGGCACCGGCAGAGAGCGCAGATAGACTGCAGCAACGTGCTTGAACGCGCGCGACACCATGTCCTGAACACAAATCTCGTGTAGGCAGCGCAGCCGTCCATCCGTAGCGAGCGTAGCTACCTGTCCGAGGTATCTCACGTTGATGCCCCGCTTGTGCAGGAGACGGCTGAGCGACTGTCCGTCCATGGGGAAGCTGATATCGGAATCGGAGAGTTCACGCAGCAGATCTGGAATGACCTGGTTGCGCAGATACTTGCATGCCTCGCGAACTTCTTGTTCATCTTCCTCAAACTGCGCCCTCTCGTCATCATCTTGAGGCAGTTGGCCGCTGAAGGCGTCGGGGTTGAGGGCAAACTTGAAATCGGACAGGTCGAGTTGGCTCTTCGTGGACGTTTCGCCCTCCGTTTCGGCAGACTTTTCCTGTTCCCCGTTTGCACCGTTTGCCAACTCCTTGCGTTTCGCCTCCCCGCGGCGAGCCAACTCTTTATCGACCCACTGTTTCATCCTAAATCGTGCAAACGATTCCACCAGCTCCGGCCGCAGCACTGTCATCCGGTGAGGGTAGTCCTTGGCCTCGCCCTCGCTCGTAGCCAGCTTCGTCTCATCCAGCCAGGTAATGTCGAATGGTGTGATCCTGTAAAGATCAAGGACGTACTTGCGGCCGTCGGTTCCCATGAGACCCTTAGTTTCGACACTCGCCTCCAAGTCAAACCTCTTTCCATCCTTGTCCCACACAGGGTGGTTTTTGACCTTGAGAGCCTTGGAAAGCTGTGCGAACACAGGGGCGAACCGTTCATCTGCCGCAACAATGTCCTTACCATCGACTGCACCGTAGTCAATTTGGTTCTCGCCGGGCTCGCGCTGTTTAAAGATTCCAGGCACGATACTCTGGCCAACGATGCGCTTGCCGAGATAGTCGACAACCACCGTGGCAGGGGTGAAGAGGCCGTCAATGTCGAGTTGATTAACCAGCTTAACACCCGCAACGTCTTTGCCTGTCGCGACCCGCGCGGCCTCGTCGCCTCCTTCGGACGTAAAGGTTCCCACTCCGTCAGCCCCGAAAGAGAAGAAGATGTTGTTGTACACGAAGATTTGGGCGTCCCTGCACTCCGTAGGGTTCAGGGGCGAAATCTCACCGCGGGCAACCATGACCGCGCCCTTGGTTGCCGCGTCGTTATAGTCGGCAAAGAGCTTTGATATCAGTCGCTCGCGGAAGACCCTGTCCTGCACCGTGTCCTTGGGGAGTTCCTTGGCCGACTGAAACTCCTCGTTCCAATCCCGCAGGGTGTCGGTGTTCTCCACCCCAGACAATAGGAACGTCTCCTGAGGACGTGTAGCATCAGGAACGTGGGTACAAAGGGCAGAGTTGGGTGACGGCACGACCCAAGGGGCCGCAGGTATGGCGTTGGTAATTTGGAACGTAGCCAGTGGGTCTCTTTGGTTATTGTGCTCCTGTAGCTGTAAAAAGGACTCGGAGAAAGAAGGTGAAACGTGGCCGATGAGTTCGAGGAGAGAGTGGGCAAAATGGCCCTTTGGTGCAGGTCGTGGAAAAGGGTCGAACTTGGCATTGGAAGACTTGTTGACGAAAAATCCAGACACGTGCGAGGTGATTTGGAACTGCTCGCCCTCATTGGTTGTGATAACGATGTACAGCAGGTGGCCTCGTTGCCTGAGATGGCAAGGAGGGGGGTTCCAAGGCGACAGCGATATCGACTTAAGCGTCTTCGGAGACGGTTCGGTGGGCTCAGGGATGAGGCTCGTGAGGGAGGGCATGGCCTGGAAGTCGTAGTCCTTGACGGGAAGCTCGTCTGCGCCGTCAGCCCCAGCCGGAGAGTTCAAGGAAAGCCCCTCGAAAAGCGACAGGCCGGGGAGGACACCCTGTGAGATATCCGCTCGATCTCCAGCAGCACCTATAAGCTCCCTGATCCTGACGAGGTGGATCCGCGCCTCCTTCTCGGTATAAGGGTCTTCAACCAAGTGAAACTCGGGCTCGGGCTCGAGGTCCGGAATTTCGGCGATAGGGATGAAGTCATTGATCTTTTGGCCACGATACTCGAGGTGGAAGCAGGTGTAGCGGAAGGCTGCGGGGAGGTCGATGACGGACTGGCGAACCTCGTGAACCTGCTCCTGGGAAGACACCTGCTTGCCTCGTCAGTACATTACCAGGGCCCATATTGGCGGGATGCCTAACCAAGATCTGCATCTTCTGCGCCTTCGAGTCGGGCAAGACGATGGAGAGGTTTATTAGAGCTGCAGCGCGGTTAGATCCCGCCAGCTAAGCATGGCCATCAAGAGCCAAACATACAGTCGGCTCCCGCATCCGCATCCGCCTCCACCTCGACCGAGGTGGCCACGGCATCGCTGGGCTCATTGGGGGTGTTTTCTGAGGAGGACAAGCAGTCCGCAGTCAGCCAGGGCCTCGGATTCGATGGCTCAGCGCCGTAGACAAGAGCACCTACCCGGCGTGGAGGTTGGAGCAGGCGTCTGGGACTGTGCTTCGGCAGCCATTTTTATACAAGTGGACGGGTTGGGAATAAGGGTACAGGTAGAATACAAGGTGGTACAGAGGAAACAAAACCGCCAGTCATGAGGCACCCGCCGGCAGCAGCTGGGAACAGGCGCAACAATTGGCGAGGGAATTGGTTTGATGGAAGCTGAGAGATGGACGAAAGTCTGGGGAGGACAGGGAAAAAAAATTGGACGAATGGCTTCCACGGCAATGTCCCGGCGAGTCGGAGCTCTTGGCTACATCCGGGATACCCGGCTGGCCCGAGGGAACCCCTGCACTAGCCGCGTACTGTACGGGTACCGCTGCGAGCCGCAGGCCCCGAAGCCCGAAGCCGGGTGACTCCATCATAGAGGTACGCAGGCACTAGTCCAGGAAGGGAAGAAAGTAAACACCTGAGCACGAGCCGCCCAGCCGCCCAACAAGCCTCTTTCAACATCTCTTGATGATATCAATCCTCCGAGCGGCGGCGTCCAGTCGTCGCAGTGCTAAGGCTATTTCTATTGCTTCATTTTTGCTTCCTAATTGCTATGACAAATGCATCAATCCGATGATGGACCGACGCCAGAACCAGCGCCCAACCCGTTTGTGAGGCCACGGTCGACCGTCGCCGCCTCTACCCGATGCAGCGCAAGACATGACCCGCTGCCATGGACCGCGACTCGATGCCACCGTCTGCTTCGCCAGTTGCAGTCTCGACTGGCCCGCCTGCGCAAACTTGCTATGGAAGATCGAGCTATGCCATTACGTCAGGCGAAACGATCCTTCCCGGCCGACAACGAAGCCAATGCATCAAAACGCCTCCGCTTCACGTATGGTGGCCGCAGACGACAAGCAGCTGTAGCGCCGAAGCCAGTGGCTGCCAAAACTCCGCCACGGCCGATTCGCACTCTCGGGGCCATGAATTTGGGCAGATCGTCCCCGGCGTCTGGCCAAGTCGACATTGCCACCCCCGTGTGGCGCAAGATCCGCGAGCAACCGGACACGCCTCTCCCAGCACGGAAAAGCCCATTGACCCCTGTACAACGCGATATGCTCGAGGCAGCCCCTTTGCATCTCGTTGGAGAGATGCGGTCGTTGCGTCAAGCGGTCACCGACGAACGATATCGAATATACGAGGCCATCTTTGCCTGGTTGAATGGACTACTCCGATCGACCATGCCCGAGGTTCGGGAACCTCACCGCAATTCACTCCTTGGAATGTGTTTGCGACAAGTACCCGCTTGTGTCGCCAATATTGAGGCTTACGAGAGGCAAGCGGCGAAAGAGCAGGCGCGTCAATCCATGTGGGATGCATCCAATGTCTTGTTCGAGCTGTATGGACAACTGGAAGAGCTTGGGTCCTCCAGCTCTGGGTGGCGTCCTTTGAAGCTGGCGGTGCGATCTCATGCCATAACATTGCTTTCAGAGGCTGTCTCAGAGGGCCTGTTTGAGCCAGCCTACATCGGACTGCTCACACGACTGTGTCTGCATCTTAGCTGTACGGACGAGGCCAACCGGCTCGCAGAGTCTGTCGACGCACTGCTTCCCGCGCCAGGCGGCACTCAGAGTAAGCTCACCGAGAGCAAACGGCTGTTGCCTTTGCGTCATGTACTGGAATCATCGAATGGCAAAAGAGCTCCTGGAGCTGCGCTGAGCTGTGTTTCGACGCTTGTTCAAGATGGCCTGTTACCAGTGAGCTGGCTCTCCACCCAGTCATTCGCTAGCCTGTGGGCTTCAAGCCTAGAAGTCATGACAGCGAGAAGATCGGGGACGTCAGTGACCACTTTCATGTCGACATGTTTGCCGCTTCTCACGCTTGGTGACCGAGGCAAGCCCTCTACCCAACGACCCAACGATACCGAGCAGACACTTATCAGCGTGGCCGCCGGTCTGGTGGCGGCAGCCATTGCACTAACGACCTCTGGGGGTAAAAACAAGGAACAAAAGAGGAAACGAGCCTGGAGACGCGTGATTTTTGTGCTGGACTTTTGTGTCGCCGAGGTTCGCCGGCATAGGAGGCGGCAAGGAGGACACGACAATGGACTCTTCATATTCGCCTTGGCACGCCATCTCGCAGTGGTGGATGCCCCCTTCGCAGGCCTGGCTTTCAAACAACAGGCGAGAGCAGAGCTGAAGGAGCTGGCTGCAAAGGCCGGAAGCCGCGCCAGCTCCCAGTTGCACTATCGGCAGACAATCCTCCTGCTCTGCTCAGTCGCCCAGCATCGCAGCAGGAGCTGTGACATGCCTGGCCGGGATAGCGTGACTGAATCGTGTGCCAAGCTGGATGACCTGGGCTTGGGTGGCTCCTTTGGGAGCGGTCTGCGGACTGATGCTGCCTTTCTTTTGGCGCAAAGGACCAAAGACCTGCGAGATCTGGCCTTTGCGGAAAGCCTGCCAAGTGCTGAGGAATCTGCGAGGGCCAGCACACTATTCTCAGGATGGCGTTGGGAGGAAGGGATCAGCGAGTGGGTTCTCCCTAGTCATGAGGGAGATGGCAGAGCCGGCCGGGTCGGCATGGAGAGGGCCCAGGAAGGAGCAGAGTCGTCAAAAGACCGTACTCGTACTATCCGGCAGCGGAGCCGGAGCACCGAACCAGCCGCCTTGGCAGCTCGGAAGGCGACGATCGCATTGACTCGGAAGACGCGGAGAGGCAGTGCCGGGCTGACGATATGCAGCGGGAAAGAAAACGACCCCTGGGCTGCACCAGAGGCCTCGTCTGGGGAGAAGCAATGCCCAGTGGTCTCAAGGCAGATCAGGGTCCGTCCAGTGTCCGCAAACTTGCTCCGGTTACTGCCCGCGGAGGACGATTGGGACGACTTGGTATGATGAACACGTGTAGGGAATGTCCTCGCCATGGCGTTTCATTAGCATTTTTATCGTGGAACCGCTTCTTCCACAGGCAAGGGCTTTGTATTCGGATGCTCGTGGACGCTGGCCTGGAGCAGGAGGTTGCTTGGTAATGGGTTGCTCGGCGTTGAGTACTGGATAAGTGGGAGACGTCTGGAACTTGGGTCGACAAAAGACACAGGGCTAGCCATCTCTTGTTTATTGAAGTTTCTGAAATGGAAATTGACTCATCTTGATGAGCTCGAGCTCGAGCTCTTTGGATAGGGGTGTGATGTCAACTAGGCGGGTACGGGAAGGTAGTTGATGGGTATTCCGAGCCGACCACCGGCTATGGGACAGAGAGCAAAATATTCCACTTCGGTTCTGTTCAAGGATCCAACGGCCACAATATGTCACCATCGATGATCAGGCTTCCCGGAAACCTTAATAGACTCTTTACTTAAGGCAATGAGTGTATTAGAGTCTCTTATGCCAGGTCCGCAGTGACTTCTGACGGGCTGTTCCAGTTCCTTCCTGGCAGAGCTACCTACCTGAATAGGCAGGTGGATCCATATTGTGCCTATTGACCTCTTCCAGTGGCTTCAGTGGCTTACAGAAGGCGCCCAAGGCGCGCACAGCGGCGGCAGCCTGCGAGCGGTAGAGTTTAGTGCGCTGTCGGGGCTGCTTCTAGGCACCCAAGGTCCGACGTCTGGGTACCTAGGTACCGTACCTACCACCTATGCATCTAATGAAGCACCGCGGGGCCAGGCTCACAGGGTCCTGGCTGGGGTCTCGTGCCGCTCTCATCAGCTCCCCTTCTGACAACAGCAACACCGGCAACGACGGGCATTGTTGGCATCCTTCATGTTGGACCTTGGAGAGCTTCGTCACACTACGTGAACAAACCTGAAGCTCCGTGTCGGCTCGCGAGTGCAAACCACTCTGTACGATCAACAGCGGATCCGCGATCGAATCCACACCCACCCACCCACTATGCCGGCGTCTCGCGCGGCCGTCCCCTTCCTGGTGGCCATGATGCTACTGACGGGCGTCTGCAACACGCTGTTGACCAAATACCAGGTATGATGCGGCTGCTCAGCGCGAGACCAGTTTACCATGCATAACCATTGCTGACGTCCGTTCCCCAGGATAACCAATGTGTCCGAAATTGCGACCAAGGCAGTGGGAAGCGTCCCGCCCACTTCGAGCAGCCTGTGCTACAGACAGCCCAGATGTTCATCGGTGAGATGGGATGCTGGCTCGTCGTTGGCCTCATGTCTCTATACCGCCGATTCGCTTCCAGGCCGTCGCCTGCCGAGCGTGGCTATCAGGCGGTCCATACCAACGACACTGCTGATGCACATGCCGATGAGCTTGACGGCCAGCCAAAGCCCGACGCTCACTCTCGGTCCGTCCTCCGGGGCTTCCGAGTCTTGCTTCTTGCACTTCCTGCTATCTGCGACATCTGTGGCACCACGCTCATGAACGCCGGGCTCCTGCTTGTCGCCGCGTCCATCTATCAAATGACCCGGGGCGCTTTGGTCCTGTTCGTTGGCCTCTTCAGTGTGCTGTTCCTGCGGAGGCATCTTCACCTCTTCCAGTGGCTGTCCTTGGTCGGAGTCGTCATGGGTGTTGCCGTCGTGGGCTTGGCTGGGGCTATTTGGCCAGACGAAAAGAAGGCATCGGAGCACGGCACTGACGGAGCGGATGGTGGACTTACCGACGCCGCGAGGGCCATTATCGGCGTCTTGCTGATTGCCGGAGCCCAGATATTCACGGCCACTCAGTTCGTGCTGGAAGAATGGATGCTGGAGAACTCGCCCATTGAGCCCATCAGGGTGGTCGGCTGGGAAGGCCTCTTTGGCTTCGTCGTCACACTAGGCGTTATGGTTGTCATGCATCTGGCTGTTGGCCGGACTGACGCTGGCCGATACGGATACTTTGATATGGTGGAAGGGTTGCGCCAGATGACGCAGAAGCGCATCTGGGTCTCAAGTGTTCTCATCATGATAAGCATCGGGTAAGGCCACCAAGAGCAGGCCTCGATCAGAGAATCAGCTAACTGACGGACTGACTTGCAGTGGCTTCAACTTTTTCGGCCTGTCAGTGACACGCAGCGTCAGTGCGACGTCGAGGTCGACCATCGATACCTGCAGGACACTCTTCATCTGGATCGTCTCCCTGGGCCTCGGCTGGGAGTCGTTCAAGTCGCTGCAGATTGTCGGCTTTGCCATGTTGGTGTACTCGACGTTTGTCTTCAACGGCATCGTGCAGCCCCCCTTGAGGAGCCTGCGAACCGACGAAGAGGTGGAGGAGCTGCTTCCAGAGGAGCCGATCGAGCACCAGTAAGGGCGGAAGGGGTGCTTCCATAGGACGCTGTTGGGCATTGAAACCGGCTTTTAGAGCTCGTTGAGAGATCAGGCCTTGGGCCTAGACTGGATCAGGCGCAGATAGAGCGGGCGCATGTTGGGACCTGTTGGCGTTTGATGTCATTGCTTGATTTTGCACCATTTTCCTGATATGAATGACCTACAAGACCCGCAACGAAGTACCGCACTCTACATGATGAAGTATACCGTTTTATTCAAGCTAGATGTTCCCTCTGAACCAAGAGTGCGCCGCTGAATGCCCCCAACCTGATAATAACAAATGGAGAGAATAAGAAGAGAATAAGACGACGACGTAGCGACACGACCGTTGACCACATAGCCCATTTGCACCGCCCAAAACGCCACACGCGCACACACACGCAAACAAGAGGCAGAAGAAGCTACCACGTCGCAAAGAAGTTTGTCGATGCCCGCCGCATCATTCATCGCTCATGGCTGGGCCGATCGCGGCAAGGCGCTGCACTTGCCCGCCGGGAGCCGTCATCTCCCATCGCGCTGTTTCGCTATGCGGCCTTGGAGAGGAGCTTGGCTTCGAGGATGAACTTGCTCCGGAGTCGTCTTCCGCTGTGCCGCTCGGCTATGCGACGTTGCAGAGCAGTTCGGCTTCGAGGATAAACTTGCCCTCCTTGTACTTTTCAGAGTTCTCATAAGCCTTATCGTACTTCCAGCCGACCGTCTCCTTGCACTGGCGGCAGGTGATGTCGCGAACAATGTGGCGGCCGGTCGTCATGTTGCGCTCGTTGGCCTCGCCGGCATCGACGTTGACGACGTTGTGGAATAGGTAGGCCTTACCATGCTGACCACGGAAATTCTGTTCTGGGGCGTTAGCCGGCGCGGGTCTCTACACCTGCTCACAGCGAGGCGTGGGTATGTCGACTGTATCTAGGCGTGGCTTGCGGCAAGGCAGGGTGGAAGGAACATGAGAGGCAAACAGAGGGGGCTGGCGTACCCTGCTGATGATGTCCTCGTGGTTGGCGAGGTGGGTTTTGCACGACTTGCAGCCGTATATCTTGTTGCTGTTAAGATAGGTGTTGTATGCGAGCCCCATAGTGCCGGCAGGGGGGAGGCCACCACGATGGCCCCGCGTCTGGTATCTGTGCGAGGAGCGGGAGAGATGGCTGTCGCAGCCAGGCAAGCTGCGCTAGGTATGATCCGATCGTATCTGGGTAGGTGCTAGGTGCGTATCGTATGGCGTGTCTCGCTGGGCCGTTGAAGCGCCGCTTGGGGGACAGAGACGGGACTGGGCGGCGGGTTGTTGGTCGCAGTGCCGTTTCAGCGGGATGGAAGAGTGGGAAGCGGCCGAGGCTGAGGTCGTGGATGTGCGACGCGGGGACGGCAACCAGTGTTGGAAGGGACGGGCGAGAGGCGTTGATGGAGGATGCAGCCGGTCAGCCGGGGGCGGGAGGCACAGGAGGAGGTTCGCTGGAGGCGACAGGAGTGATGGCCAACGAGACGGGTCCGGTGACGATGACGGGTCGCCGCCTGCAGGTATGAGTAGGAGGAGGAGGAGGAGGAAGAGGAGGAGGAAGAGGAGGAGGAGGAGAGGCGACTTCGCTTCGCTTGTCGGTCGGCTGCCTGGCTCTAGGTGGACGAGGTCGGGTCAGGCGCCTTGCCAGAATACATACGTCCGGAGCAGGACATGGATGCACGTCGAGCAACAGGCGAAGCACCTGCCTGCGGGTGACGCATTTGCCGTCCACAGCGCCGCCGGCATGGCCGCTTCGAGACTGGACGGGCCTAGGCATCGTGCCGTTGAGGGGGGGCGGGGTCAGCGTGCGGATCCGTGCCCTGCCTATCGGCACCTCCTGATAACAGCTCTAGGTGTAAGTCAGGTGAGAGCGTTCTCGTACTCTGTCCCTACACTGCACCTAGAGCCAAGCTTTGGCGTCGTGCCTGTGGCCCTTTGCACTGCCCTTTCTGCCCTGTGAAGGCAGCAATCGAGGTGTCTGGCATGGAACACGAAAGTGCTGGCTGTCGTTGGCTGCCTCGACGGGTTGGCTCCGCACATGGGAGCCTCGCCACGCCAGGCCACGCCAGAGCAGCACATAAACGCAAGCACACAGCTCCAATGTCCGTGTACGAACCTCCTTCGATTTGAGCCTCCGCACTGTGGGATGGCTGCGGCGTTCAAACGCGCCATGCTGGCAAAGTGTCCCAGGCCATCGTGACAGCTGGATAGGCACCTTCGGACCCTGAGCTGAGTCGTCTTGAATATCACCGCGTCGACGAGATGTCCCCATAGGCATGTGATCGCATGTTTGTGTCGAGGCTTGTATGAGCCTAGATATTAAGCTATCTGTGACCACCCCCCAATAAGAAACCCACCGATGCAACGTAGTGAATGATGGCCTCGAGAATAAGCCAAAAAGTGTCCGGGATTCAAAATGTGATCCCGCGCAGCAAGACGCTCCCTCAACTCCCCAAAGTAACCACTTTTGCGCCCCTGTCCGCCTACTTCTTTACTTTTTTGCCCTTTGCGTCCAGGTCCTTGTCCTTGAGGTTGTTGTAATGCCAGACGCCATGCTCCCGGTCCCGCTCCAGCTGCTCAAGATCCTTCTGGCTGACGGGTACTCCCTCGGTGCTCTTGACCTTCTTACCCTCAAGGAACATGACGAGCCCGCCGAGGGCAGCCACGATGCAGGCGACGGCGACAAAGAGCCCCGTGGTCCAGCCTGGTCGGTCGTACCGGTTCATCCCCCACATGAAGCCCGACAGACAGCATTGAAAGAACGTGTTCCACACCATGAGCCAGATGACGAGATCCATCTTCCACACCTTTGTTGTCCGGGCCCGCACTCCCGTGAGGGGAGGCTCGGGCATCTTCTCCTCCGGAAATGGGATTGCCGACCGGGGGACAGCCTGGCCCGACTCGGTGTCAAGGCTCCGAGGGCCGATATCCACCGGCAGCTCGGCGGAGCCCTCGAGCCGGAACCACCCCCTGTGAATACCTGCGAGGCGGCGGAGTGCCTCGGTCTTTCGCTGGAGGCGGTACTGAAGCAGGAAGTACAGGTCCCTAAACCGCCAGGGGGCGAGCCCGAAGCCCGTAACGCAGAAGAGAGCATTGAGGATTTGGGAGTCGATCTCGATCCAAATTCGTCTCGGCGAGTTGATATCATCGCAGGTCGGATGGCACATGGCCGGCGCTGTGGTATTCTGCATTAGCTTGTGGTTCGAACCACGACGCCCATGCGGCGCAGCACTTACCGGCGTTGAGAAGAAGCAGGAACAGCATGCCGCCCCAGGCCACCACGTTGAGACCGTATATCGTGACGAGGAAGCCCACAGGGGTCAGGAAGTAGTTCCAGAAGGCCAGGCTGCCCAGTTTCATGGACTGGCCAAACCTGTGCTTGGGAGGGAAGTGGTAGCCGTTGGCAAATGGGGCGGCTGCGGGTGGCTCGCCCGACGGCTTCGACGGCGTTTGCGACGCTGAGCTGCCATCGTGCTTGGCTTCCTGGGCACCCTCTTCTGCTACCGACTGGACTCTGGTCGGCTGCAGGGAAATGTCGCCAGACTGCGGTGCCTGCACGGAAGAACAGCCAACCGACGAGGACACGGGTCGCGGAGCGGCTTGGCGGGACAGGATGGACGAGGCGATGCCGCCGGCAGCGGCGAAGAATCCCTCGGGCAGGTCCGACTGCTCGAAGGTCTTGGAGGCCCTGCGCAGGCGCCCACTCAGCGACGAGGAGGCGGCAGGGCGATTGGTCGTTGCGCTGCGAGAGCCATCGGCGCTGGGGGACTGAGAGAGGCCGGACGGAGCTGCATAGTCGAGGGCGGGAAAGGGCTCCGTGCTGGCGGTGCTGTCGGGTGACTGCATCGCTGCCCGGTGTCACCGCTGAGCTGGGCGACGAGCGAGCGATGGATGACGATGCGTGGAAGAGCGTTCGTACGTGAGCTAGTTGTATTGTTCTTGGGCGACGTGCTCGGTGCCTGTCGGGCCGACTTTGCGCCTGAAGCTTTCGGAAAGGCGGCGAGTGACGTACGCCTGCTTGTGTGATGATATGATGCAGTCGAGGAGTATTGAAGAGATGGCCGCCGTCTGATGCGGTTGATGATGGCACGGGTATCAAGATGTCGTGAAGTTGCAGCAGGGACCGGGACCAGCAGAAGCCGTGGGGATGGCGGGCAATTTGGGGGGTGGAGATCAGTTCCGATTTTAAAAGGGATCCCACCCAAAACCAAAACCAAAAACCTGGCTGCATCCACTGTCCAACTTTAACCGTCCCCAGCCAACCATGAACCGCGGAGGGAGCAAGCCAGTCCAGCCCAGCCCAACAGACAGACTTGGCTGCTTGCTTCCAGCGATCGGCACAGTCGGCGGCCTGGGAGCTCCCCGATGCACTGGATTGGCCCGTCAGAGAGGCATGTCGGCGGCACCTGCGTACCTTACCTACAGGGCCGGCCTGATTGTCCTAGGTACCTGAGAGAGGAGTCGAGGAGGCCACGATTGCACCGGTTTGCGAGGTTTGCTGAAGTTTGCGCCCACGGTAGTACAGCAGACAGCTGCGTAAGCACATGCGTCGCAGGCTCGCAGCGCCGCAACCATCGCCATGGATTGCCATCAGCAAGAAGGGAGGGGGGCTCCACCGTTTCGGCTGCTCGGCCACCGGGCATCCAAATGCCTTTGCAGCCGTTGGCTGTTGTGAGAGCTGCCCGTTAACAGCGCCACGTGCACATTTGCATAAGACTTTTTAGCCCATGGTCGTTGGATACCTTACTCGTTAGGCCCAAGACTTGTTGGTGGAACTGGCTTGAACTTAGATATGGCCCACGCCCACGGTGCGGGTAATGGCGCTCGGTGCGATGGATGCCCGACAAACGCCAATGAAGTTGCTGGACGGAGAAGACTCGTACGGGCTCATTGCTGTAATATCCGCACCTGGGCTACTAATACTCAGACACTTTAAACTCTGAAAGCGGTCGTCCCTGACTTCACACAGGCACGTGCGCTTTTGGTGTCCCACGCTTGGATCGGTGGAAACGTCTGGTGGAGCCACTCACAGCAAACCCCAATCCATCAAGGTAACTTGTTGGAGGGACCCAAAAAACCCATCTTCACAACACCTAGAGAGCAACGACAATTCTTTCTCACCAACGCGGCGTTCTTCCTTCCACTCACACCGCTCAGCAACCTCAAAATACGGCGCCACTGGTAGCACCTAATATGGACGACGCTGCGCCCCCACGAGATCGCCGAGCTATCGACAGCGTCACGCTCACGGTTCTACACAACCTCGAGGATCAGCATGACTGGACGGAGCTGGAGATCCGTGACGGCCCGGACCAGCCACGGCCGCTGATCAGAGGTCTCCCCCCCAAGCGCCTCTATCTGCATCCAGACGACCAGGTTCAGGCTCTTGCCCACGAACGGAGCACGGGCGAGAAGCTGTTCCAGGATCCCGAGCATGAGTGGGTTCTGGCCGTTCAACTGGCCGAGAAGTGGTCGCTCGCCAGCTTCGCCGCCGTCTTCGACTCTATTGATCACGAGGCTGGCATCAAGGCCAAGAGAATTGTGCTTGCGACCCTTCACAACGACTCTACTGTTGTCTACTATCTGATGCACGAGGGCATGGTCAAGCCTCGCCAGAACTAGCGAGACCATTGCGACTATCTTCAGTCCTTCTTGTTCTGCCATCATGGCGTGAAGACCACCTTCTGCACCTTCATCTTGTCAAAGAGGTCGTATCCTTCCTTGGCCTCAGCCAGCGGCATGATTTGGTCGAACATGAAGCTAGAGGACGAGCTCCCATGTCAGTCTCGATCGATAACTTGAGCGTCTTGTTCAAGTAACAGGCACATAATGATAGTGGAAGGGGGGTGGCAACGCACCCGAGCTGTTTCTGCTTCAGCTCCAGAACAGCTAGAGCTTCGCCAAAGACGTGTCGAACGGGACATCGGCCCATCTGCAACCGAATGTTCTTGCTGCACGCTTGTCAACTATGGCACTAGGCTCGCGACTCCTGTGACCGACAACTCACCCGTAACCCTCTCTAGCCGTCCAAGGGATCTGGGTCTTCCTGATTAACATTGAGCTGTTGGCTAGAGAGACGTCATGGACTGACCTCGGCATTGTGCACACCGATGCTGCTGATGGCGCCGAAGGGGCGCACAAGTTCGAATGCAGTCCTCAGAGCAGGGGAGTGCCCGACTGCCTCGACGATCATGTCCGCTCCGCGGCCATCAGTTGCAGCCATCACCATCTTCCGCATGGCCTCCCCGTCATGAAAGTTGAGGGTTTCTGCCCCTAGCTTTCGAGCGACCTCTAGACGGCTCTCGACACTGTCGATGGCGAAAACGTGTCGCGGTCGGCGGTGGAGGGCGCACAAGACGGCACATAGGCCAGCGGGGCCACATCCCAGGACCACCATCGTGGATTTCTCGACGTCTATGGCTGGAGACATGGCGACGGCACTCTTGACGCCAAAGTATCCTGTTGGGAAGATGTCGGCCATGAGAAGCAGGGCCCGGTCAGAGATGGTTTCGGGCGCCTTCATAACGGTGCCATCGGCCAGGGGAACCCGTACATACTCGGCCTGGCCGCCATCGAGAAGCCGCGAGCCAAACAGCAGGCTCTTGTCACAGCGGGCTGTGAACCCGTTTTCGCAATAGAAGCATTCGCCGCTTGCCTTTGTCAGCCAACGTTGTCCACCCTTGCGTGTGTGGGAGGAACATGGACGCATACCAAGATACGGTAAACGGAGAGACGACCTTGTCGCCGACCTGGACGGTTTTCACGCTGGAACCGGCCTCGACGACGACGCCGGTGAATTCGTGGCCCATGATGAAGCCATTGCCAGGCTCCTTTTCGTGGCCTCGATAGACGTGCAGTTCGCTGTGAATCGTTGGTCAGGCTGATGACAGACCGGCTGGGGCGAGGATACACACGAGCCGCACAGTGCAGTAGCTTGCACTTTGATAATTATGTCCTTGTCATCTTGGACTGGGATACCATTAATAAAAGACACAGAGAGAGCGAGACACATGCATGCGCAGTTCAAAACGGGGACTTGCGTTGAGGAACCGGGCGCTCCTGTATGGAGACATGGAAGGGCCCGTCAAAGACGACGGCCTTCATGGTGCGAGGCTGGACCATGTTGACAGGGTGCCGAGGAGAATTGGTTAAACGACTGACAGCTTGTATGTTCCCCGTGGTGCTGGTCTACGGGTGACAACCTGACGTCAAATAATGCTCGGCATGGAAGTGGGGTGGTTATTCCCACGGCGGGGGAATTTGGGTGCCGAGGATGTCCACAGTCAATGGAACATGCTTTGATCTGAAGGCTTACTCGTACAGGTACTGCGAAGTACAAATAACCTGCCGACTCTTTACCACAATAGCAATCGGGTGACATCTGCAGCGGCAAGGGAGGTGATGAAATGCCCCTCTCCAAGACGTATCTCAGCGCCCGATGAGGTGCACACACGTGCCGTGAGCCATGGAACTGAGGATGCTTGGTAGGCCATGGGGAGTTGGTGATATGGTACGGACTAGAGTGTTGCTGCTACTCGTAGGGGATGGATCATGGGTGTAATCCGTACTCGTACTCAGAAAGACATCTGCTCGTAGGCCCTTGGCTGCTAAAATTACCACATGTGTGGGGAGCTGCCCGCCCTGATCCATCTGACAGCTTTCGGCACTCCGTGTCCTGCTTGAACCATCATCTCGACTAAAGCCAGGTCCAGAAGCCTGCCTGAGCTGGAGAGGCGCTGGACCGAGAGGGGCCGCCCCAATCTCGGGCATCCTCCGCAAGCCTCGCCGTCAAGCCCATGAGCAGCAGCAGCAGCCGCAGTGGAGAGGAATGGCACAGATCTACTTGGTACTGTCGTGCATGAGCATGTGTCCGTCCTATTGACAAACAACCGCGGGGGTTACACAAGCGAAGCATGACAAGTAGATGCAATTCTCATGGATAGGCCCTCGTTGTTAGCCGGGATCCCGGGTCTTGCACGAGAAACCTATGGATGGGGATCTATGATCTATGTTCACCACCAACGGGCTTCCCGCTTCTCGACGCATGGTGATCATCAAGCCGACCTGCCCTCATCCAATGACTTGTTGACTGTCCGGAGTCAGGACCAGCGAGCAACTTGTGCTCGGTAATCTGGGCCGCGCGGTTGTTGGAAACGCTGGTTCGGATCGATCCATGACACCATCCCAAGGGGCGGCGGCGTTCCAATACCCCGTGGACCCATGGCACTGGGCTGGGCTGCCAGCGTTGCGTGGGGAGGGAGCCGAAGGGGGTAAAGAAAGCCCGAGAGACGCGTCTTGGGGTAAGCAGGCAGCGGTAGCGGCCAGGGGAAGACGGGGGCCGAGAAGTGCTCTGCTGGAGATGCTGGCGATGCAACCCATGCTGGCGCCGTTGATCAGACCCGGCCGCCATTGTATAGGTAGGTACGGATACATGTCGAGCTTTCAGCGAAAGCCAACAGCCAGTCAGGATGAGCTCCATGCGATCCAGGACACCATGGATTAGGTACGGACTATTACTTGTCAAGTATTATTATTGTCTGGTGGGCAGGCGGCGTGATGCCAGCCAACACCCCAACTGGGAGGGAGGTGAGTTCGTCCACGGGAACCGTTTGGGGGGCTGGGCAACCAGGGTCCAGTCCAGCAGGGGAAGAGAATGTTACCTGGCATTCGGTGCCAAGTCTTCCACGTCCGAATCCCCACCTGGAGCTTGCATTGGCCATCCAGAGAAGCCCCAAATGGCCTCCTACGAGTACTTCCAAGTTGCCGTCCACTGGGCCGAACCCCCCACACCCATCCTCGGTTCCACGCATTGAGGCTGTCGGGAGCCATCGGCGATATGAGGGCACCACTTCAGAAAGGTCTGTACGAGCTCGCAGCCAGGGAATAGTCCGCAAGGCTCCTTGAGGTACTTGGGGAGCTGAATGGCCTGAAACCTCCATGCAAGGCGCTGCCAGAAGTTCTTTGTATGGCGTCGGGTCTCAGATTGAGATCCGCTTCCCGCCGAGCCGAGTTCTGCAGCACCGGCGGCTAAGTCCAGTCACAGTGCCAGTCCAACCCCGCTGTCGCTAACTGGCTGCACTGTACTGATGCTCCACCACTGCCGGGGACACCACGGCGGGAACAATGCTGGGCTGGAGTTCCGAGTCGACGCGCCACGACACGCTGCCAAACAACGGCGGCGCCGACGCCGACGCCGGGCGGTACTTTACTCGTAGAGGGGAGTTGACTGGCCGCATGGGAGGCTGCTGCTGCTGCTGATGAGAGGGTGACGGATCTTTGGTACCGACTAGGTGTGTTCTTCGTACTCTATAGATATCGATGGACGGGGAGTCGAGCCGTGGAGAGGCCGCTCCGTCCTCCCAATCACACCACATCATGGACGCTCCGCCACATCAATCACACTCAAGCTGGAATCCACCACCACCACCAGTACGAGTATACTCGTAAAGGCCCAATCCCCCCCAAAGACCCCCGTCCATGTCAATACTCATCTCCCGCGCTTCCGTCGCACGCCAAGCGGAGCGTGGCCCTGGACGATCCGCACCGGCAGATTGAGGCTTAGACGGCTGAGCACTCGTAGGCGGACAGACTGCGTACCCAGGTAGGTACTTTATGTCCCCTGCCTAGGTACTGTACGAGTACGAACGCACTTCGTTCCGGGGTGGGCCGAGCTCTGGAACGGGGGAGCAGGGGACGGGGAGCAGGGGAGCAAGCAGAGGTTTGCCCAAGGGACAACTGCTGTCGCTGTCCTCGCAGAAGGGTGACCCCCGCTGCATGTGTGTTCCCCGTCGTAGGCTGTTCGAAGCATTGACGGGCCGCGGCGCTCGCGGCCGGCATGGAGGCTGGTCCATGGGGGATGGATGGATGACGATAACGGCGAGCAAAGATGCAATATTAGCGGGCCAGTCATGCAGCATGCGCTCTTTCTCAGCCTCTGCTTCGTCCATCTTCGCAGGTGGCCGCTGTGTTGGCGGACTCTCTCGGAGCGGCTTCGGTCTGCTAAGCTACTTGGTACTTCGTACCATGCCATGACCGTTGCGTCTGCGGCATCTACTGCCCGCCAGCCATGTTTTCTCAACCTTATCAAAGGGTTTCCTTTTCTCCGTTTTCTTTCCCTTATTCCCTGCCTGCTGCACCATTCCGTGCGCTTGCAGCTCTGCCAGGCACTGCGGCTACGAGTCTGGTCTGAAAAGGCAGCAACCTGGGGAAGGTGCGGTACATGGTACTCGGTACCCTGCCTATCCTGCCTTACCTACGGACTACAAGCTACAGCGCAGCAGTCGCCAAACTCGTCCTCCTTCAGCTTGCTGTCCTCGGTCAACCTCTCCGCCCCCGCCTCTTACAACGGCCCTCTTACGCCGTATCCTCCTCCTCTTCCACTCTTACTCTTCTTCCACTCACACACCAACGGCCTCGCTGTCGCTCTCTCTGCTCGTCCTTGCAGCGCCCATCCGTCCTTGTCTCCCTCGGCGCGTCTGGCCCCGTCCCGCTGCCAGCGTATATGCGCGCAAATGCACCCTTCTACATCGACACACAACCACGGCCCTCTCTCGCACCTCGCTGGCCCGCCTGAGACGCTCAGTTCCGCGCGCGCGATCCCTCACCCGCAGGCACAGGCACAGGCACAGGCGCATTGATCAAGTGAGCCTCCTCGTCGTCGTCCCACGCACGCCTCAGTACACAGGCGCGCGCGCGCATACAACACGCCTACGTACCCATACCCATACCCCATCCTATCCCATACTCGTACATTCTGTCCCCAGCAACGGCGAGGTGCGCACGACCTCTTCTGTATTCCCCGTCGTTCGCACTCGCTCGCTCCGTCCTCTCGGCACGCAGCCATCGGCAGTTCCCGGCCCTCCCCCGCGCCGATCCGCCACCCACAACAGCGCCGCATCTGCACCTCATCCCCCAGGTTTTAGGTCGCTCTTCGTCGCTGACTCGGGCCGCCCTAAATAGAGACATTGGATTGCGCATCGGTGCAGCTGCGTTCGTTCGCTGTTCAGGGCCGCTGTTGCCAGTCCCTGGTCTCCTGCGACCTCCTGCCGTCGGCTGGGCGCACACGCGCAGATGCCCATCACCGCCAGCGCCCTTCCTCCGGTCTGATACGCATATTTACTTACACCACACCGCCATCCACGACACGAGCGCAAACACACTGTCGCACGCAACGACAGAGACGGCTGCTCGTGGACAGATACGGACAGCCTGGCTCCAGAATTGACGGCATCCAAACAGGCGAGCCACAAGCGCAAAGCATCGGTGGCTCATCGTTGCATCTTGGACCGCACATCCCCCGTTTGTCTGCCTTTCGTCCACTTCAACCCACTACCGGTTGCGGCTCTTCCCCCGCAAGGTTGCGACGAGCTCGTCAATCGCAGAGCCATCTGCGCGCCCAGACGCCAGAGTAGCCCCCCCTAGGGCCATGGCGAGATAGCAGCCATCCACGGACCTGAGAACTATGACGACGGCCGCTCAACAGCGACTGCAGCCCCAAACCCTCCTGGCTGCCGACACCTTTGACCCAGATGAAGTAGTCCCGCGGGACAGCCCCCTCATGAAAGCCCTGCGTCCCAAACTCGAACTTTCGCCGAGTCCGCCGCCGGACATACCTCCGGCACAAGTCAGTCTCAGCCCTCCTCCTACCGACGACTGCTTCAGCTCTAATCGGTCGAAGATCCGCCCCAGCTCTGGGGATGCCGTCCTCGTTTCGTACCTGGACAATGGCCGCCGTCCGGAGATTGCCCGCGCCGCCGGCGCCCAAGCGCTGCCCGGTGTCGACGAGGAGGACGAAGACGATGATGACCATCCACCCCGGTCACCATCTCCCGGACCTGGCAGGTCGTCTCCCGAGGCGGCGCGTGGCCGCGACCTCACGGCGCCATGCCATGCTGCTATGAGAACCCCTAGCCTGCAGCATCTGGCAGCCGACGCTCTCCAGGCTGTGTCCGGAGAGCCGCCGCGCGTGCCCCCGCCCAGGGAGACGCCCGACATCTCGGCGTCGACTCGCCAGTTGTCCATCAGTGACGAGCGGCCCAAGAAAGTTCCTGCTTACTCTTCCTCCAGGGAGCCCTCTAGACCTTCTGTCCACCTCAACACGGACACCAAGTCGCCGGCAGCCATGCTTACTCCAGCTAGCGGCGAGTTGCCGCCCCTCCAGATGGACTCGCCCAAGTCGGAGTCTAATGGCCAAAGCCTGCCATCCATCCGCTCCACTCTGGGCGACATCAACCACATACCCTCTGAACCCCCGACCCCCGCCGACAAGGAGATGCCTGTCCTCCACGGCACTGGGGCAACCTTCGCACGATCTCCCCCCATCAGCAGACCGAGGCTTCCACCAATGTCCGCCTCCCACATCTCGCCTCCAATATCTCCTAATGAATCCTACCAGCGGAGCCTTCCGTCGCCGCACTCTCTGCCGGCGTCGAGTCCGTACAGTTACTACCCGACGAATGGCCTCAGCCACCGGCCCAGCGTCGAGTATAGCACCAGCGGCGCGGGCGAAACTCCTAGCACCGACCATTCCGGCTCTACGCCAGCTACCTCTGCGTCTGTGGCGGATCGGATGAGCATAGATGGCATCACCAATCCTCAGATAGGTGTCTACATCTGCAGCGTTTCAGGATGCACGGCGCCCCCCTTCCAGACCCAATATCTTCTCAACTCTCACGCCAACGTGCATTCGTCGGCGCGTCCACACTACTGCCCCGTAAAGGGATGCCCCCGCAGTGAGGGAGGCAAGGGGTTCAAGCGGAAGAACGAGATGATTAGGCACGGACTGGTCCATGATTCGCCGGGCTACGTCTGCCCGTTTTGCCCGGATAGGGAACACAAATACCCTCGACCCGATAACCTGCAAAGGTGTGCAAGTTTAGTACCTATCTTGCGCGGGGAAGGCTGACCTTGCGATTCTAGACATGTTCGAGTTCACCACGTTGACAAAGACAAGGACGACCCAATGTTGCGCGAAGTCCTTGCACAGCGGCCAGACGGACCAAATCGGGGTCGACGAAGGAGAGGAGCCCCGCCCTAGGGTGGCTTCGTCGGCCGTTCACATTTTCAAGCTTTTCCTTCTTTTACTTCTCTCACGGATCCAACGACAGCGCTGTTTCGATACTGGATTATGTGACACCGCCCGAGTCGGGCAGCGATGGAGCCATGCCCGAAACGACTATTGCTATACGCAATATTGACGAGCGTTGTCGAACAATATTTCGTTCGATCCTATTTATACCAGTGGAGATGGCCGTTGTCCAGCTTTTGGTGTTTTTGTTTAGCAGCGACAGGTCCGGCGTTTCTCGGTTTCTTCTATACCAGGCTTTTTGGGGGGTCACTCTTCATTATTCTTGGTCCTCTTCTTCCAATTTCATCTTCTATTTGCTCCTATCCTTTATGGCGGGCTGGAAAAGACATGTCAAGCGGATACCATATCAAGGGAAGGAAGGGACTTGGCGTCTGTGGGAGGTTTGTGTGTTGGGTTGATGGGTTGATGATGACCCCATGGGTGCTGTTGCCGGCGCAGTTCTGCCTCTGATCATGCGTAGCTACGACGACGACGATTGACGACGCTAAGAAAATAGTAGTTACATGGTTGGTGTTCTTCATATCAAAGATGTTTTGTGTCCTCTAGCGTGTCTATTCTCCCTCGCGACCGCGCCAACTACAGTGGCTCCCACGCGCCCACCTGAACAGGCGAGTCGCTGAGGATTTCCCCATTGATGGCCCACTCCGTATGGTGCGTCCCTATGCATTCAAGCAGGAGCCACATCCCCCTGCGCTGTATCCGATCCGGCTCCATGTCGAAGTTCGGGGTGCGAATCGCGGTGACGGGCTCCTGAAACTCGCCCTCCCCGGAGACTGCAATAGTGACCAGCCCCGGGCCCCGGCCCTCGACGACAGAGAGCCGTATCATGAGGGACGAAGCTTGCCGGCCTCCGTCCTCCGCCCCGGGTGGCAGGACGCTGCGAACTGCGATGCTGGCCCGCGTTAGCCACGATACATTCAGCGGTGCCCGTCTCCTCTCCTCTCCCTCGGGCAGGCGGAACGCCGTAAGCGGTGTCCGAAGCCTGCCTGCAGCGTCGGCCGGGACGAGATCCAGCGTGACGGGTGCCATGGATGTCACTCGTACGGCAAAGGCGGCCACCTGACCAGCCTCAAATGTGGAGCAGACCATGGTATAAACTCCGGGCTCCAGCATGGGCACGTCCGCCACGGCGCAACCGCGACAGTACTCGCCTGATGAGGAGACCAAGTCCTTGACTCTCACCATTGTCGCCCGTTCTCCCCGCGCCCAGACGAGGTCGACGTGGACATGCACGTCACGGTTATCCGTGGAGAGGAGAATGGACACGGGGCTCGCCTTGTTAATCGATAGCCTGTACTGCGGATTCTGGAAGTAGGTTGTGCAGGACGAGTTGCCGCCAGCAGTACGTCGGCTCCAAGAACCCAGCTGCTCGTTGAAAAATGACATCTTCTCTTCCGCCTCGTGTACCTCGAGCGGTGCGTGCGAGAATAGTGACATGGTGAAGGTGTAGCTGGACAGAGGAAGTTCATGTTGGTCAACGACGACGGTGTATTGCTTTCCGGGACTGGATTCGAGGCGCGCGAGGGTTTGCGGCGAATCGACATAGGGCCCTCGGTAGGTCGCTCCGTCGCTGACTTGGACCCTCTTTCCTTGGTTGTCGAAGACTAGGATGCTCATGAATCCGAGCTGCCGCGCTACTGCGGCCATCGAGCCCCGTCGGTTGCGGGCAATATCCAGCTCGGCGTCCACAAAGTGCCGGCTCACCAGAACCCAGACCGAGCCCCCTTTTGGGGAAGAGAGTGTGAACTGTGGGTTTCGTACCAGGGACGCCTCGAGATATTTGGGAGGCATCTCCCAGGTGAAGTGACGATCCTGGCGATGGGAAAACAAGCCAGGATTCCAGTTGAGGTACATAGATTCAAAGTGCTGAGCTACGTCTTCGAGGGCCATCCACGTGGTGCTAGGAGGTACGATATTAGGAGGCTGTTCCTCTATAGAGGCCAGAACGTATGTGACTTACTTGTCGCCCTCGGACTCTTGGGGCCTGGCCCGTCTTGTCCCCGCCATCACGGGGCCATCGCACCAAGGGTTCTTGATAAGCAGGTTGCGGGCACTGCCATCGGTGGTCGAATCAAGGTTCTCGACTGCGTAGTCATGTTCTCCGATGAGACCCATGAGCAGTTCTTCTTCCGCGGAAATCCGGCCGGTGCCCAGGGTCAAGACAACATCATGCGACTCGTGAGCTCCCTTGATCCTCGCCCACGTCTCATCAATGTCAAAATCTTCCCTTCATTCGAACTTAGTAAAAGCTTCCTACAGGGAAGCAAAGTATCGTGGAAAGGTGGCAATACCGGTGGAGAAAGAGCTGCTCAGGAATCCAACCCGTCAGCACCCATAGGTCCGTCCCGGAGTTGCTCCCAGGAAAGTCGTAGCCGCCCCTGACTTTGAGGTAAGCCTTTTCAAGAAGGGCGGGCCAGAGTAGACGAGGGTTCCGTCGATCGACGACGAAAAGGGCGCGGTCTGTGCGCGAGGCTGGGAGCCTGTCGTCGACTACGACACGCCGAGAACAGCCATTGAAGTTCATACGCAACACGTACTTGCCCGAAGCCGAGAGCCTCGGCCGTCGTTTGACATGATCGAAGGGGAACATGATGGACGAAAGGACCTAAAGCCGTTGCGGTCAGGAAATGTCTCGTGTAGACAGAAGCGCGGCGGGGCTTGACATGGAACGTACGGCGTGTCTCCCTACCAGGACTTGGACAGCCGCAGAGAGACTGGCGACAACGGAGCAGTCGGTGGTAATATCCTGAACGAGGTCACAGCGATCAGTGAGCTGCATCATGGCGTCTTCAGCATCGGCCATTTCGCGGCCATTTTCGAGCCTGAACAGGTCTGCCGGCCGCGTCCAGGCGGCAAAGTTCTCGGCCTGGGTGGCTGAGAGGGTGAAGACGGCGTCATCTCTTGAGTCGGCTGGTGTGAGCAAGAACCGAGGGTACTGGAACGGGAAGAGCCTGAGACTAACGTAAAGAGGCCTACACCAGGCTGTAGGTCAAATTCGCCGTCAAGGGGATCCGCCTCCCACGGCGGAAAGTCGTTGCCGTGAAGGCGGGAAGCACGCCTCAGGATTTCGGGCTGGGCGGATTGCAAGGATGGTGTCGCCTGCTGGACTTTGAGCTTCTCGGCATGTAGAATGAGCTCCTGGCACCTCCGCCTCAGGCGGGCGGCTTCGGATTTGCTAGGAGCCTCCCCGGCTGCGGCCATGTAGAGCTCGGCTGCTCGGATGGCGTGGGTGAGGGCATCTCTGCTATCGCCGCGCGAGCGAGCGAGCAGAGCCTCGGCGGCCTGAAGACTCGTTAGCGACTGGGCGTACCTTGTCTTGTCTGCGTGCTTGATGTGGCATGGCAGCAGGCTGGGAGCTGTCTGGAGGTCGGGACTGGCTCACCTGCGCCCTCCTCTCCATCGTGTTACTCGGTAAGAGTAGCACCAGGTTCGCCAATCTACCATGGCGTCAGCGGAGACGATCCGCCGCGTCCCGCGTTGGGCATCTGGTGTCCCGAGCAGGCACCCAGTGGGAAGCAGTATGTTGCAGTAGCGTATCTCGCCAACGGCACGGCCATGGATCTTTGTCGAATGTTGACTGTCGACAGCAGTGCCATGGTCGGAAGTGAAGCCGGGCCGGGCGGGGCGGGATGGCGGGGCTCTTGGCGCCGCGTTCGCGACACCCGATTGACATTCATCGACAGTCATTGACCTTGCTTCTCAAGTGCCAAGTTCAGTCCGCGTTTCAACGCATGGATGCTGGATGGTTTGTTCAAGGGAGGTAGGCAGATGCCACAATTGAGCACGGCTGAGTGGGTATTAAAAGAGTATGTAGAGTCCATAGCACTCCCATGTCTGTCCGATCTGATGTCACAAAGAGAGCGGCAGCACGCCGCCAGTGCCTGCTAACCGTCAACTGCAAAGTCTAATGTCTTGGACGCCTTTGCAGCTATTGTACGGAGTACAAGGACCCCGTACTTCGTACGAACACTCCATACGCTTTCCTACCAAATGTATATGGAGTAGGTAGGTACGAGTAGATAAGATAAGGCGGCGCCAGCGGGCGCCAGCCGAGGTCCACGACCCCACGCGACCACTACAAGCGCTGTATTTACTCGCTGCCACTGACACAGGCAGTGGAGGCACCCGCAGCCGCAGGGCCGAGGTCCAGCAGAAACGCCGACCGGCTCTCCGGGCCTTCGGACATGAGAAGCAGCTGCGAATGATATCACTCGCGGCACCGCTGCTGGCTGGCACCGCGACATCTCCCGGCCCCAGCATCTACTACCCTCACTCCACTCGTTCGCCGCAATATTCCCGCTATTTACGTTGTTGGCGGGCCCGGTTCCCTTTTGCTTTACCTTTCTTTGCCTTTGCCCCTTCGTCGACGGTCGTCCCATCCGCCTCCCCAGGCTGCCGATCAGCTTCAGTGAGGGATCCAGACAGAGGCTCTGCCATTGATCCATCGCCATCCTCATCATGGGGGCACAGTCCAAACCCGACATCTCTCCCTTGGGTCGCGCTGCGGCCGGCGCTACTGGAGCCGTTCTGGCCAACGCGCTCGTCTATCCGCTCGACATGTGAGTTGCCGTCTTGTCGTCTCTCTGCCCGCGCTCTCGCAAGCTGACAAGCCCTCTCTCTGCAGCGTCAAGACACGCCTACAAGTGCAAGTCCGGAGCAACGACTCGGGAAAGGCGCCGGGGCCGGATGACGTGCCGCACTACGCCTCGACATGGGACGCAATTACACGGATCGTGGCCGACGACGGCTTGAAGGGTCTCTACGCGGGCATGAACGGATCGCTTCTCGGCGTCGCCTCCACCAACTTTGCATACTTTTACTGGTACACCGTCGCGAGGACGCTCTATGTCAAGTCGGCCAAGTCGGCTGCTCCTCCGCCCTCCATGACCGTGGAGCTCGCCCTCGGCGCCGTCGCGGGCGCCCTGGCCCAGCTCTTTACCATTCCCGTCGCCGTCGTCACGACCCGACAACAGACAGCCAAAGGCGATGAGCGTAAGGGCCTTCTAGCCACCGCTCGCGAGGTTGTTGAGGGGCCCGATGGCGTGTCCGGCCTGTGGAGGGGCCTCAAAGCCAGCCTGGTCCTCGTCGTCAACCCTGCCATCACCTACGGCGCCTACGAGCGACTGAGGACCATGTTTTTTCGTGACAAGACGAATCTGAGGCCTTGGGAGGCGTTTCGTGAGTCTTCTTCTCCCTCTCCTTGCCCACACACGCCGAATTGTCTAACTTTGCTTCTCGCACGCAGTCTTGGGGGCCACGTCCAAAGCGCTGGCCACGATTGCCACCCAGCCGCTCATTGTCGCCAAGGTCGGCTTACAGTCTAGGCCCCCACCCTCCAGGAATGGAAAGCCGTTCAAGAGCTTCGGCGAGGTGATGAGGTTTATCGTAGAGCACGAGGGCCCCCTTGCCTTGTTCAAGGGCATTGCGCCCCAGATCTTCAAGGGTTTCCTGGTCCAGGGCTTCCTTATGATGACCAAGGAGAGGTGCGTAACTGGCCCGCGTCTTGTCTATTCTCAGTCCCCGATGAGTACACCGCCCACTGACCGTGACACACAGAGTCGAGCTCCTCTTCATTCTTTTTGTGCGGTACTTGAAGTCGGTCAGGGCAGCACAGCTGCGGAACGCGGCCGGCATCGCCTCGACTGCGGCCCAACAAGGCGTCCTCAACGGCACGTTGAAGCCGTTGATGGAATCTTGATTGCCATTTGACTCCATATTATATGGCGACGGCGCGTGGGTGCAGCGCGTGGGTGGCTCGTTTTATGCTGGGAGTTGTGCTGGTCCGTGATTGTTGTACCTCCCGCTTTTTCTTGCTCCAATTCGGGGATATTTGATATCGCAGTCACTTGGCTAGGCATACATCACGATGGCTATAGAAACGATAGACAATTGGGACATTGACGTTCGGCTCTGTATACACAATATTGCGCCGGGACATGAATCCACATGCCATCCCGCTGCGTCTGGTACTCGTATACGAAGTACCTTTCAAAGGTTGGACTACCAGCCGCCCAGCAAATGATGGAGTTGGTCCGCCAACTTCGAGGTGGCCAATAGGTCCGTGCGCTACAGGCGCTGGAACCATACCTTATGTCAGCATATAGGTCCACTACCCCGTCGCCTAGGGCTTTGGTGGCTGCGGCGCACACATTTTTGACACCCTTCGGAACCATCGCGAGAATCTCTCTGTGACAGCAGAAATCTCAGACAGCAGCAGCCATGGCCAGTGAGTGCTGCCAAAATCGCAGCTCGAGGAATTCTTAGAGACGTGCTAACGATTGATGCGACAGAGTCCAAGAACTCGTCTCAGCACAACCAGTGGCGCAAGGCGCACCGCAACGGGTCAGTTGGCAGACAACGCGCACCGCAGACAGAATCCGCTCACACATTCGCAGCATCAAGAAGCCCAAGACGATGAGATACCCCTCACTGAAGGGTACCGACCCCAAGTTCCGCCGAAACCACAGACATGCTCTCCACGGCACCGCCAAGGCTCTGGTACGACCAGACGAATCTATCCCTACCAAATGAGGATATTGACTGACACGCAACAGAAGGAGGCCAAGGAGGGTAAGCGGGAGACGGTTTGAGGGATCTTTGCGCCCAGGAAAAGGATGATGGAGGCTGGCTGAGGCCCTGGGCCAGTCCAAGTGATCTGGCTGGGCTGGCATCGAAAGACGAGAGGGAAATGCCATTACGATTGCAGTCCACGGCGAGGGACGAAGTCGATAATACAACTACCGATGATTCTCGACAAATCTTTGTTGCGACTGTCATATCGAGACGAACGCGTTATCGTGCCCGCCGAAATTGACGATTTATACAAGTCGAACCTTGTATGGATTTATTTTAGGATGATGCCTCTGGCTGTGTTGTCCGTCAATACAGCAGGTTTTACAAGCGCACGAGCTCCACGGCGACCCATTTTGTCATGTTGGCCAGGTTCATCCCGTGCCTGCATGCTTCGTGAGTTCCGCAAACACGGTCGTTGCTTTCTGTGGCTTTAGGTTCCTTCCATGGTACTTGGTAGATTCGGTCGAGACTTCGGATGAAGTTTGGCACTACGGACTACATACGTAGTGGTTTCCGGACAGTGTTTCATCTGTGGCTCTTTGATAGCCTACGAGTACGGTACGTCGGCTACAGGGTTGTACTTCGTACGAAGTGTTGTATTACAATGGATGTACGGGGCACCCATGATTGGGGACTGGTCAGGGAGGCCAGTTTCGGGCTGTGCGCAGGGGTTGGGCAATGCCCCGTCTCGCAAGTAAAGAATACCAGCCCAGAATGGGCAAAAGTCGAGGCCAGGACGAAGCAGAGCCGCACAAACACAAGCACAAGCACGAAGCAAGACAGGCGATACGTATGCCTGACCTGCGTCATGGGCAGCCAGTGGAGGTTCGCTCTCCCACCGGGCGGGAGTGCATCTCGTACGTGAATCATCTCACCGAAACCCTCCTTATGTAAGGCTGCGACGGGCGGATCCCTACCCTCTATGTACATATATCTGGGTACCCAGGTACCCGCCTGTAGTGCCACGGCATAACCGCAAACCCACCAACTATTTGAGGCTCGTGTGCAGGCGCAGGCACCTCGACTCGTGTCTGACACGGCAGCATCGCTATAACAGGATCTGGTCCGCATCTTCAGCGGCGGAATCCATCAACGCTTTGTTGCCTGCCTGGACGCAGACATCGTACTTTCGTTGTCGGACTGTGGCTTTTGTTTTCGCGGTGAGTAAACTCCCTCCTGCAGCGTGCTCACTCCCGCCAGTTGCTGTCCCTCGTCGGCACCATGGCCACATGCAGACCCCAGATGTCAGAGGATGCTTCGATTCGTGTGCTGACGCATCCCCAGCTTTGTCCTTGTTTCCTCCGGCAGAACATGCGATAGCCCGCTGCCTTTCTTGTCGAAAACTCCTTTGAGGTCAGCAGGTCACTGCAGGAGTATAGACGAGTCTCGCCGATTCCCCGTATCGCCACCCTCCCCTGCGTCAGACTCTACCCTGGCGCTCCCGCCCGATCGTTTTCGTTCGCAAGATTTGCTGCACCACCCGTGGAATAATGCTCAACATGTCCGGAAACCACGTCATCGGAAACCGCAATAGCACCCCCGAGGCTAACAGCGCGTCGTCGTTGCGGCCGCCGTCTTCGAGGGCTGTCGGCGCTGGTAGCTCCCTGCGCGCTTCCGCCGACATGGCTGCTCTCACAGGCTCCTCCCCCACGAGCCGGATCCGACCATCGTCAGACTTCTATGGTCAGTCGCAACAAGGTCATGGCCACGCAGGCCTGGAAAGCGATTCACAGGACAAGATTGCACAGCAGTGGATCGCGGATATCGATCAGTATGAGACGACGTTGGAGGAGATGGCCGCTGCTACTCTGGACCAGGACTTCAAGGACGAGCTCAGCGCTATTGAACAATGGTTTCGTGTCTTGAGCGAGGCTGAGCGCACCGCAGCCCTGTATGCTCTCCTGCAACAGACCACCCAGGTGCAGATCCGATTTTTCATTCAGGTTCTCCAGCAAATGGGCAAGAATCACCCCATGTCGGGTGTGCTGTCACCCGCAAATTTTGACAAAGGTCCGTTGCCGAGGCGCTGGAAGACAGCATGTTTGCGTGTCGGGCGATGATACTGACCAATCGACAGATCCCATGTCTAATCGCCTCAGCGATGCCATGAACAAGTTGAATGTGGACTCAGCCCGGAACTCTTACTCGCGCAGCTCTGTCATGGCGTCGGCAAAGCGGCACTCGGGGCTTGATCCTTCAACTATCAACGCCATGTTCCCCGACGCTGCTGCGGCAATTGCCACGGAAAAGGCCAAGTTCACTCAGCAGACAGGTAACCCTCCTTCGTCGAACCGAAACAGCGCCGCGATCGATCCACGAACGTCGATGGCCGCTCCCGGGATATCTGGCGCCACAGAGTCTCGAGAGCCCGGTATTTCTAGTGCAGCTTCACCATGGGGATCTGGCAGCGGTGGCGACCCGGCCAACCCCAAAGCCTCTGCTTCCCAGACGCCAATGGGCCAGTTCGTGCAGCCTCCCTCCTCCGGAGGGCTCAGGTCTCCTCGGCCACAGATAGGTAACAGCTCGGCCATTCAAAACACCACCCTGACGGCGCCTGACAAGAACCCCGCCGACCTGCCTCTCCTTTCTCCGTACAACGCCGGCAGTGGTAACTGGGCGTCCATGGTGAACACGCCCATGGCCCCGACCTTCAACACAGGCAACCCCAGCGGAACTCAAGCAGACATGGTCGCCAATGCGACGGCGATGAAACTGGCGGCACTGTCTACGGTTAACAACCGCTTCGCGCTGGACGACGTACGCAAGTACCGTCGTGCCCGCTCCAACGACGCGCCAGGCGGTAGCCACAGCCAGATGTCCCCGCCTTCGCAGGGCATGAACCTTCCCGGCACGAGTGTAGTAATGATCAATGAGCTTGGTCAAGTGCTAAGCCGCGAACAAGTTCTGGCAATGCAGGCACAGCAAGGCTTGAGTCTAGGTGGGCATAGGTCCCGCCCCAGCTCTCCAGGCCTTGCCATGCAAGCAGGAATGGGCCCGGTGCCACATTTCACGTCGCCCCAGCACAACGGCTTCTTGAGCGCCTACGACGGCCCATCGGCACTGTTGAACAGTGGCATGCCATCTGTCAACCTGGGTCAGCTCGGAATCGGGGGCCATGAGGGCTACCTCTCGGACCACTCTGACATGGTACGCGGGCGCTCACCTAGGGGTCGCAGGGGCAGCTCCAAGCCGCCCGAAGACCCGACAGACCCGACCCTCCTTCAGGACATTCCCAGCTGGCTCCGCAGTCTTCGCTTGCATAAGTATACGGAGAATCTGAAGGATATGAAGTGGACCGACCTGGTTGAGCTGGATGACAAGGCGCTGGAGGACCGCGGAGTGAATGCTCTGGGTGCCCGCAGGAAGATGCTCAAGGTGTTTGAGCAGGTCAAAGGTAGGCCTCATTTCCCCTAGCTTCCCAATGTAACTAGGAAACTAACGGGACACTACAGATGCGAAAGCAGAGGGCAAGATAGGATAAGTATGGCTAGGTGAACTCTTGCGGTCCGTAAAAATCATGCTTTGCAGAAATAGTCTCGTCCTCCGCAATATCCACATGATCTTCCAGGAGATGGATAGCGGCTACCATACGCGTGTGACACGACGAGATCGAACTAGTGCACCCAACTGTGGCGATTCTCGACCACCGGTGGTTGCCTGCTGTTGCAAGTATTGCTCCCCAGCCATGACCTCCCAGTCATCAGGCTGGGTTGTTGGGTAGTTGGTTGCCTTCACTCCCAAACTCACGGATTCCATCCAGCGAGTGACACATCCCGAATTTCCCGACGGCGCTTAATTTTCCCAGCTCAGAAGTATATGTTCGCTCGTACAAAAAAATCCAGTCTTGTAACATGTGTGTTTATAGCAGCTGGCGAAGCTCAGACAGCGAGACGAGAGACGGGGGGTGGGTGGTGATAAATAAATAGCCCTCGGCTTATTAAGCAAACCTGAACATCAACATGATCATGAACTCAAAGTCAACCGCGGGTCACGAGCCGTAAGCCTCTACTCCAGTGGCGATCTGACAGTATTCGGTGGCTTACTTAGCTGCTGCTCGCAACGCATGCCACCTCGAGACCTATCCTCCCCGCACCTGTAGTGGGCAAGCGAGCCATCTTCTACGCGCCGTTGCCGCTGACCAGGACTGGAGAGCAATACTCACAAGCCAGCCCGCGTACGGAAGTGCTCAGTGCCCATCGGCTTCTCTGCTACTTTCGGAAACCCTGATGGATCGCGAACAGGATGAGTCCCTCGATAGGTACAGTGATGCTAGTGCAGCTCGTGATCAACGACGAGGCTAACCCGGAACCCTGGAAGGAACCCTGACGATGGGTCAGACGCCGACTCCGACCTGGAGGAGCTCCAGGGCGACATCGCCAAGTTCGACGAATCTGTGCGGACATTCCTCGCCTCACATCATGGCTCTGCAGAGACGCCACAGGTAGCTCGCGGAGGGTCTCGGGGTCGAGGAGCGCGCGGCCCTCGAAAGGCAGCCAAGCCCAGAGGAGACATCACGGCGCGGCTCTCCAAGGTCAACCAAGCGTTCCTTGGCGGCGACTACGACCAAGCTCTAGACTTGGCTTTTGAGGTGATCAGAATAAATGCCGAGACTCACCAGGCATGGACCGCGCTGTCCTCCATCTTTCGCGAGCGCGGAGAGCTCAACAGAGCGCTCTCAGCCATGGTCTATGCTGCCCACCTTCGGCCCAAGGATGTATCCGGATGGCATAGGTGCGCCTCTTTTGCCCTTGACACCATCGAAGATGATGAGGGTGGCAATCTTCATACGGCCCGCCTCTGCTATTCGGCTGCCCTGAGAGCTGATCCCACCAACCTCGAGGCGAGACTCGGCAAGGCGGCCGTCTGCCATCGCCAGGGCCATCTTTCTGCTGCAATTGCAGAGTACAAGACCATCCTCAGGCGCCGACCGTACGATCTCGACTTGGTAAGGAAGCTCGCCGAAGCCTGCGTTGACACCAAGAGCGCCGACACGACCGTTCCTTCAGCCATCCAGGCCTACCGAAAGTTCTTCGACTATGAGGTAAAGACTCGGTCTCATCACGATCGAGACGCTCTGTGGCACGACGTGGACATCTACGTGGAATTGTTCGCCTCCATCGGCCGCTACCAAGAAGGTGTCCGGGAGCTGAAGGCGCTGTCCCGTTGGCTCGTCGGGCGTGCGTCGGAGCAGTACTGGGACAACTGGCAGACAGATGACCGTGAGTGGGATGCCGACGACGAACGCCGATCGTCAGTCTCCGACTTTGATGCCGCCAACTCAAATCCGCTCCTCTACGGAAACGCTCTGCCCCAGGAATTGCGTATTCGATTGGCCATATACCGTCTGAGGCTGGGACACGAGGCTGAGGCACTGAAACACCTGGGCTGGCTCGGCTCCGGTGACAGCCGCACCAAAGACTTTGTCAATGACTGCCCATTCCTCGCCTACGAACTGGCGACTGAGCTTGCCCGCTGCGGACGCCAGTCCCTTGCTGTCAGATATTACGAGCTGCTGCGGGCTCTGCCTGGTGAGCCGGACCCGGCCACCTTGCTGCAGTTGGGACGATGTTATATTGCCCTGGGCGAACAGCCTGTTGCCGAAGAGTGCTTCCTTGCGGCAATTGATGCGGACGAGGATAGCATCGACGCCCGCATCGAGCTAGCAGACATGTACGAAAAGGCCAGAGAAGATGAGGAGGCTCTGATTCTCGCTGCCGAGGCCCTAGCTCTCCGGGAGGCCCAGGGTCAGCCTTCCACGGGCGGGCCAAGTGTAGGGGGCCCATCAGCGGCTGCCCAGCCAGTCGAGTCTGCCGGCGGCCCGGCGCAACGGCGCAAGCCTCGTGCCCGAGCAAACGACAAGCCAGCAAAGCCAAGGGATGGCCCGAAAAATCCCGTGATTCCCAGACGATACCGGCCAAAGAGGCTTGCCGGTGCTGACAAGCGTCTTCAAGATGAGCAGGCTCGAGCGGTCAAGCTCTCTCACCAATACGAGGCCGTTCGTGATCTCAAGCGGCAAATTCTCGCAGGTCGCAGCGACCTCATCCCCGTCTGGATGGCCACGTCAAAGGAGTTGGTAGACGACTTCAGATCTCTCAAGAGATTTTATACCTGGGACAAGTACCTGCACTTCCTTGGCTCCAAAGGCCCCTTGCAGCACCCTGTGGCTCAACAGCAAGATTCTGAGCTGTCGCAAATGTATGAACGCTTATCACGCTGTGAGTCGGCCCCTGACACCGCAATATATGTGGCTATTGACTGACGAGACACATACAGCCATTGCGCCGCAAGCCGACCACCATGGGCGAGGGCCGGGTATTCCGGGTCTAAATGCCCACCAAGGCATCTCCTTTGAAGACTGGCTAGACCTGTTTCTCGATTATGCCATCGGCCTGGCCATTGCGCATCGACGAAATGAAGCATATCAGGTTTGCCAGGCCGCGAAGGACTCGACCGTCTTTCAGTCCTCGGAACACGACTTTGTCATATACGTTGCTTGGAGCGGTAAGTTTAAAGCCCCCAAGGCCCTGCCCATGGTGCAGTTCTGACTTCGTTTTAGTGTGCGCCATATACACGAACGACGAAGAGAGGTGCGTGGCAACAGCTCGCCATCTAATGCGAGACGGCGCAATCTCCGACTCTTACAGAATGTTTGCACTGCTATCGAGACTTTGCCAATCACCTGTCTCATGGTACACGTCTGGGCCAGCTCAGAAGTTCATCTTGCGCCAGATCAAGGCCATCGATGCCAGCCACGTCGGCGCGTCAATGCAGAGTTGGGGCCACGAGGCCGAGCCCACGGGCACAGCAACTGGTTCCTCGGGTGTCAACGTCGACGTCTGCTTGTTGATGGTATATGGCCACATCCTATTTACGTCAACCAGCTACGCATACTCTTTGGGTAGGTGTCCTCGCTAGCTCCTGTGTGATCTGCTCGCTGAATCTCATGAACAGGCTACTTCTTGCGTGCCCGGTCGCTCGACCCAACGAACCCCATGATCAACCTGAGCCTGGGGTTAGCCTATGCCCACTACGGATTAAAACGGCAGTCGACGAACCGTCAATATCTGCTCCTGCAGGGCCAGGCTTTCCTGTCCCAGTATCTACAGTCGGGCCAGAACGGAGCAGGCGGTTCCATGGCAGAGCGACTCTACAATGTCGGGCGACTGTTCCAGCTGCTCGGGACCAGTTACCTGAGCTCAATATACTATACCCAGGCGCTGGAGGCTTGCAAGAGAGAGGGGGGCAACAAGGACCTGTCGTCTTGTATTTTGATGAACAGCATCGTGTCCTTGATGTCTGTGAAGAACAACTCGATGGCCTTTTCGCTGTTGAAGAGCAACTTGAGGCTCTGAAAGGGAGAGATGAAAGGATGGGGCAGAAAGTGTCAAAATACAAAGAAACAGGCTGGCCATCAAACGTCACCCTATCCCTGAGTTATTACTGTAATCACTACTTCGTGACAGCGCAATGCTCGTTCGAGGGTCTGGCAGGGAAAGCTAGGTGGGGTTTGGAGACGACGGGGATTCGTAGCAGGCAAGTCCCCCGGAATGGTGTGGGGCGAGGCACCCAACATCAAACGGGTGTCATGAATGTGCTAACAATACAACCGCCACGACATCAACCACCCTCCTCTTGCAACGCCAGATCGTACCATGGACCGCGCCCGTGGCCGCGCAACACCATGGTCTTTGCCGTGCCATTGATTCGGGGCCTGACGACGCTCCTGGCTGTCATGGGCTCTCTTACTCACGCGCAAGCCGACGAGAGAGGGACCCAGTCGCAGACCCAAGCCAGCGGCACCAGCAGAGCTGGCACCATCACCGGCACCATCGCCGGCGGCGTCACGAGCGGTACGGCTGTTTCAAGTCCCGTTTCTAGTCCTGCCTCCAGCTCCAGCTCCAGCTCCAGCTCCAGCCTGAGCCCCAGCCCGAGCCCCAGCCCGAGCCCCAGCCTCTGCGAAGCCCGAACCATCAACTACATCACACACAGACTGCCGCAGTCCTGCCTTACGAGCTCCTGGGCGGTCTCCCGGTCCTCTCTTAGCGAGCCCTCGACAAGCAATGCTACGCACCCGTCTGCAAGCAATGGCACGCCGCAGTCGGAACCAGAGCGCAGCTCGGCGCAAGCTGCCACTGCCACATCATCCGACAGCGAGGCCTCCGAGGCCCAGACAGCCGATCCCGCCGCCACCACATTCATGTCCTTTGAAGACTGGAAGGAGATGATGCTGCGGCGGGCTGGGCAAGATCCTCAAGAGTGGCGGTCCCGCAAACCGAGCGAACACCAGGCCGACGACAAATACCCACCAGACATGGGCCACGCTGGCCTGGGTGAAGAGGACGAGATCTCGCTCAACTTCGACAATTACGCAGACGGCGACGACAGGGGGCAGACGGGCGACAACGCGGGTGGAGACGGCAGCGACGACAAGAACAAGAATCTCGACGATGGGCAGGTGTACGCAGGTGACAAGTCCGCCAGCGTCCACCGCAGCAAGGACGCCGGCAAGACTTGCAAGGAACGCTTCTCGTACTCGTCATTTGACGCTGGCGCGACCATCTTGAAGACAGCCGCCGGGGCCAAGAACGCCAGGGCCATCTTGGTCGAGAACAAGGACAGCTACATGCTGCTCGAGTGTGCGGCGCCGTCCAAGTACGTCATTGTCGAGCTCAGCGACGACATCTTGGTCGACACCATCGTCCTCGCAAATTTCGAGTTCTTCTCCAGCATGTTCCGCCACTTCCGCGTCAGCGTCAGCGACCGATACCCCGTCAAGATGGAAAAGTGGCGCGAGCTCAGCATCTTTGAGGCCCGCAATTCGCGCGACATCCAGCCGTTCCTGGTCGACAACCCTCAAATATGGGCAAAGTACGTCAGGATCGAGTTCCTGACTCACTACGGCAACGAGTACTATTGCCCCGTCTCCCTCCTGCGCATCCATGGCTCGCGCATGTTGGACTCGTGGAAAGACAGCGAGACCGGTCGTGACGAGGATCCCCAGATAGAAGGCGACGAAGCTCCAGCGAACCTCATCCAAGGCGACATGACTCCGTCTCCAGCCGTACCGGCGGCGGCTGATGAGGCTCAGAAGAACGCGTCCCGGCCAGTCGACACCACCCCCTGGATGAGGGAGACCAACGTGAACCCATTCGAAGCCTTGGTCGCCACCTGTCCCGCCGCTGGCAGTCATGTCACGCACACCTCGACGATTGACCAAGAAGCAAATTCTTCTGATGACTGCGGCGCAGCCCGCCAGGACCAGGCGTCAGCAGAGAAGCCCCCTGGCAAAGCTACTCGGACAGCAAAGCCAGCCAAATCAGCGTCGCCAGACTCCAATGGCTCCTCGGCTGCGCCATCTACGGCACCAGCAAACTCTACCATTGACTCACTGGATGACCGTCAAACAGTCGTCGGCAATGCCACCGCTAACAGCAGTGCCGGTTCGACTGCCACAAACGAGGCGCCCGGGGAGCGTGGCTACCAAAACGCCACTGCTGCATCGGCGAGCAAGTCATCGTCGTCTGGCGGCGCGGGAAGTGGCAAGCCAAGAAGCAGCAGCACGTCGAGCGCCTCGATTTCGTCACCGACGGTGCAGGAGGGATTCTTCAACGCCATCACAAAACGCCTCCAGCAAGTCGAGGCGAATCTCACGCTGTCGCTCAAATACGTCGAGGACCAGTCCCGGCACGTGCAACAGGCCCTGCAGAGGGGCGAGCAGAAGCAGCACTCCAAGGTCACCGTCTTCCTCAACGACCTAAACCAGACAGTGCTCTCCGAGCTGCGCAATATCCGCGACCAGTATGACCAGATATGGCAGTCGACCGTCCTCGCCCTCGAGAGCCAGTCGGACCGCTCCGAGCGGGACATGATGGCGCTGACTACCCGCCTCAACCTCCTAGCTGACGAGGTCGTCTTCCAAAAGCGCATGGCCATTGTCCAGGCCGTCATCCTGCTCTCCTGCCTGTTCCTCGTCATCTTCTCCCGCGGTGTCCCCATCCCGTCCCTCGCCCCCTTCGCCGACCACGCCGCCAACGCTTCGTACGTGGCGTCGTCACCGCCACCCACGCCCCGTCGAGACCGAGACCTGTATCGGACAGGCCAGCAGCACATCCCGCACAGCAAACGGAGCCTTGCGGCCGCGCATGATGCTTTCAACTACGCACGAATTCTTCCCTCTACAGAGGACGAACCCCCAAACGCCTCCTCGTCTTCCTACGACGCCGCGTTGGGGCCCCATCTCGTGGAGCCTCAAGCCGCCATATCCCAGTATCAGCGCATGTCCCCACCCCTGACGCCGAGCATACCCGACGAGCCCAGGACCTCACGCGCACCCGTATCTGGACGCGATTCTCATGGGGCGTCGAACGGCAATCCTCCGCGCCGCTCGCCATGCCCGTCACACATCAACTCACGAAAGCCACTACCATCGCTCCCCGAACATCCCACCTCGCCACACGAAATGTAACCCAAGCATGCCTGCTACTCCCTAGGCAACGGTGGCACTGCACAAGCTAGGCTGGGAATGAACACGGAGTGGTCTCGAGCCGTGGGCTCTTGGCAGCCTGTGGCTTTCATTGTCTCTAGCTAGGCATGATTATCTCTTACATGGTGATTATTCTGGCCACCAGAGCGATAGATAGCAAAATGCCTTATGGCTTGTAAGAACAAAACGACAAGGTCCACACAGAGATCTAGGCTTCGCTGCCCCTGAGGAGATGACTAGGTTGAGAAAGCCTCCCCGAGGCCGCGGCTTACTGCGTTGCCGTGCCGTACAGATGCTGAATGGCCGTCTCGTAGTCGTACTCCTCCAGGGCGGCAAGTCGAGTTCCTCGGTCGTACTGGGAGCGTCGGCGCCGCTGCTCATCGCGAAAGTGCTGCCCTGCATTGGGGGTGAAGAGGCCTGGCAGTAATGTTAGTAGACTGACCCGTGACTCTCAGATATGGGTGGTGGGAAAGCACTTGCCGACGTGTTCTGCATTCTCACAGCTTCTCTTCATCTTCGACTGATTGTCAGGTTCTGGAAACGGCTCTTCTTGACCCGCCAGTTCGGGCATAGGGCCGTTCGAGGTGAAGTACAGCTGCGTATTTGGACCACAACGATTAGCTACACACTGGGTCCAATGCTTTCCTCGGGCGCCACCGCTACATACCTTTGGTCGGTAGTGAGGTGCCTCTAGCATGACGGAGCTGTTTCGGAACTTCTGAACCAGACAGTCTTTGCCCTGTATAGCTGGGTGCCTCTCGTTAGCTCAACACCGGGGGGAAGAGGGGGGAGGGGCAGGGGAAAGGGTCACAAACTGGCATAGGAGATCTCGGCCACCTTGTCGCTTTTGAAGCAGTTCCTATTCGCAAGTTAGTAGAAGACTTGCTTTGGGGAGTTGTAGAACTTACCAGCGCTGGTTTCCTCGCGCGTCGACAAACTTTTACCCTACCAGTTAGCGGGCTCAATTCCTGCGGCGGACGAGTGAGCATTACTGACATCGATTATATCCAGTGGCTGCATACTGTCAGTACAAGTCAATGAACTAGGGCTAGGCAACTTACATCGACAAAATTTATGAACGCATAACCGACACTGTTGCAGAATATTAGCTCAACGACCAGCTGCTGAATCGGCAGTTTGTCGGTGAGGGTACTTACTTGCAGTCATTGGCAAAATCTATGCGCAAGTACATAAAATCGTACTTGCCCCAGCTTGACTCGTCGATGATTCGTTTGAGCATCGCCTGGTCAACCTTGTTGGGGATGTTTCGAAGCATGATCTGCCAATGTTAGACGACAGCGATGGCAAATGGGGGTTTAGGCATACCGTGGTGCGGACGTCAATTCCATCTCGAATCCGATTGATGTCGACATGATTGTGATGGCTTGCCACGTTGTGGTACGGGGATCGGCTGATACGCATCGCATTCTGCCTGCGAGCATCAGTTCTGCCAAAGCCGGACAGCGGCCTGGATGGGCTGTAGCTGTTCTGGGCCGTGAGTGCTGGAGACGGCGGTGTGTGGTACAGGGGGCCAACAACTGGGTACGAGGGGGACATCGGCGCCATGGGAGTGACTGGCCCTTGCGACCCGACGGGAAGAAAAGAGTCAACCATGTAAGGCATCCCGGCGGTAAACGGCGACTGGAACATCAGCGGGTACATGGCGAACGGAGGATGGACGCGCATGTCAGGAGGCGCCGTTGGTCGGGGAGTAGCTGATCCAGCTGTCCCTTGCTGCTGATCAATTCCATCGTGCCCTTTCCCAAAAGATAAGCCATGCAGCGCTTCGGCGAGGTCGGGAATGGCGGCAGGCTCACATGCATGCGGCGAAACGACTAGATGGATACCCTTCACGAAATGGCTGCAGTTAGCGTCAAGCAATACCCGGGCATGAAGAAGAATGTTACTGACCTCCTGGGTGATGATGCTACTGCAGCTTGATACAGCCGGGGCAGTAGCGGAAACATCACAAAACTCTGCTATGGCCCTGAATGATCCGTTCGGAAAGGTTGAACGCCTGACAAAGGCAAACAGGCGACCGTGCGATTGAAGAAGTCTCTGTACCGTCTCCATGGCTTGGAGAACGTCAATGGCAGTGCCATGTGAAACGGCAGCAAGGACTAGAACTTGGCCGGTGTGGCATGGCGTAACTTCACGGTATGCAGCCTCGTGCTGTAGACGACAGTCAGTATTTCGTGACGAGGCTCGAAACGAAGGCCGGATACCTTTCCCATCCTAGCTGTATTGGCATATGCCACCTTCCAACCCTTCTCGGCCAGGCGAATGCTGGCATGAGTGGAACAGGCATCTCTGATGTCCGCGAAATGGACATAGACGTGGCCATCAAAAGCTTCGAAGAACCGAGTCCCGTGTGGAGGGTCTCCAAGTGCCTCCAGTTCCTAAGAGAGACATGCCAGGTTAGCAACTATCGCAGGATTAAGGGCCTGTGGAGTGGGCATACACTTAGCCAGGCATTCACTTCGGACATGGAAATGGAGACGGAGGCTGAGATGTCCAAATGTCGAGAGAGCCCCAAGTCAGTGCTGAGAGCTGTAGCAACAGGCCCACCATCACCAGGCAGTGGAATATTTATGGTGCCGGCAAAGGGATCGAATGCCGAGGCCGTTGGTGACAGCCTGGTTCCGGGCTGGTGAGAAGGAGTAACAAAGGGGTCTTTGTCGAGGTGAGCGGCGCCCGCACTGTGGTAGCTGCCGATGGGCAAGCCAGCTGGGGGCGTGGCCGAGGTGGAACGGGTAAAACCCTGGAGTAGCTTGGATGATTTGGTCGAGCCATCGTCGGGCGAGAATGCCGTCAAGCGCGTGTCTGGGGTTCCTTTGAACGATTCCGCCCCGCCGCTCGACGATCTCGGCGACGAGGGGTTGTCACGCTCTCGAGCTTGAGCCATGGCGCTGACGAGGAAAGAACAGGGCGGCAGGTACTTTAGCTGAGGCAGGTTTGATTGTTCTCAGTCGGCTGCCGTTTGAGACCAGGCTTAACGTTGCGGGTGGCAGTCGAGTTGTTTGGGGGACGGAGCAGGTGAACAGGTGAAGAGTGAGAAGATGAAGGATTGGTGTGCCAGGCAGGTCAGGTCGCCAAGGGCACAAGAATGAGAAGAGGATGTATGGACGAGAAAAGGTCCGTTGAGAAAGTGATGAGGTGGGAATGACTTGGGCAGACAGGTGCGGTGGATGCCATATCTGCCAGGCTGACGTTTACAGCAGGGCTTGCCTTATCGTGGTATGCGTCTCGTACCTTCCTCGCCCTTTCGCCCCTGTCGTCTCAGCTGCCGTTCTCTTGCCACACCGTGTTGGCACCGCTTCACTCCTGGCAGGGGCGGAAGCGAGAACAACGGAGGCAGCAGCAGGAGCAGCTTGCTGGGGCCTTGGCAAAGCTTTTGCGTGATGAAGGATCTTGACGTCACAGCCTCTAAAGCCACTACGTACCTTCTTTCCTTGTCTTGCCTTAGGTACTTCGATTTAGGGACGCAGGATACACTGGCGTCTGTTTGCCCGACTATTGGTAAGGAGACTGACAGAACGTCCACTTAGGTAGGCTGAGGTGCACTCGTCTGCCGCTTCGCATAGCTTCAAGTGCGTCGAAAAGAACAGGCGGTGACTCGAGGGGCTTCGTTTTGTCGGTCAAGCCAGGCGTTTCACTGCACCTGCCCGTTTCCCTGCGCAGGCAACCAGCTGGCCGGGGGGCTCATGCACTAATCTTGCAGCATCTGGGGCTTCGCGCCTACCCACTTTTGTGCCGTTGACCGCTATACTGTGAAGTGCTCTTTTCTGCTGTCTGGCGTCTGCATTAGCATCGCACCTGTGTTTCCTCGCGCAAACTTACGTACAAGGTGGCAGATACCTCTGCCTTTGGTACCGCGCACGATTGTTGCCCGGCGCCGTAACAGAGTGTATTTCTTTACGTCCCTTTCAAATGTTCTACAAGTCTAGGTGCGTACGAGACCTTGTGTACCTAATTTCAAGACGTGGAAGCTACGCCAGGCATATAGCGTAGGTGTGGCATCGGTTGTCGTGCACGGCAACCTTGTCCAGGTCTTAAAACGGGCACCCAATAGCGTTTGAGCAGCGGCCCGAACGGGAAAACGCAAGTCGCAGCGCTCCAATTGGCCTTGCCATGCCACCCCCCTGCCTCCTGAAACCACGTCGATAAGACGCGCTGCATCACGATAGGGCGACCCTCAACATCCGCCACCCGCGACGACCATCCATGCCCATGCGTGCGTGCTCGCGCGTCCAGCCTCACCTCCCAGCACCGCCCAAGCTCTCCTCCACCTCGTCCTCATCATCCCCCAGGCGCCAGCATGCCGCGACGACAGGCAGCCTTCGATGATTATGCCTCGGCGGTGCCACAGGCACGTATCCCTCCCTCGTGCATGCCTGCCTCGCCCGCCTCTCGTCTCCGTCGCGCGAGCGCCATCAGCTGACAATGCCCTTCAGATAATTCTCTCATCCTCCGACTCCGACTTCCTCGACCACCTCATTCCCGTCTTAAAAGATGCCGCCAACTCCAGGAGGACCCCTGCGTTGATACAGTGCCTCACGCGCTATTCCGAGGACCGCGAAGCCGACATCGAGCGCATCGGACTGACCAAGCACGAAGAGTTCCTTGATTCGGTCGGCAGACTGCAGCACGTCCGCGAAGGCACCGTCACCCTAACCGCCGAGATCCTCAAGCTCAACCAATCCATCCAAGCCAGCACCGAGAAGCTTGCTGAGCAGAAGGGTGCTTTGGTCAATACAAAGGCCATCCGTCAGAACATTGCCGACGCCACGGATGCGCTCAGGGACTCGCTCAAGGTTCTGCATGCTGTCAACCATGCCCACGATCTTGTGCGTCGCAAGAAGTACTACTCTGCGCTCAAGTCGCTCGAGGACCTTCAAAATGAACACCTTGTCCCTATTCTTCAGAACCGTTATGCCACCCAGCACAGCCTCGCCGATGTTATTCAAAAGTCAATTCCTGGTTCTCGCAAGGCCATCTCAGAGGCTGTCATGACAGATTTGAATACCTGGCTTTTCCGCATCCGAGAAACGTCACAATTCTTAGGCGAAGTGGCATTCTATCACACCGAATTGCGCAGGTCTCGACAGAGGAAGAGGGTTGATGACGACCAGTTCCTGTCCAACTTCAAGCTGAACTCTTCCATCGAGCTTGTATGCGATGAGAGTGAGGAATTCGACGTTTTGGACAATGAAGAGCTTCAGGTCGAATTCACTCCACTCTTCGAGGCATTGCACATTCATGATGCCCTCGGCCAAAGCGATCGATTCCGGTCCGAATACGCCGCCACACGACGACAGCAGAAAGACCTTCTCCTCCCAAACTCTGTCGAGCTCTTGGCAGACGATGAATCGTCACTGAGCAGCTTGCTGGAAGGTATTGCTGGCTTTGCCATCATCGAAAAGGCGACCATGCGTCGGGTTCCCCACCTGCGCTCGGCGGTTGATGTGAGTCGATACCATAAGCCGCCCATACAAAGCATTGCTAATCCGACTGTTCAATCTGTCCAGGTCGAGGAACTTTGGGAGTCCATGTGCAGTGCAGCCATCAACTTGACATCAAGAGCATTGAACGAAGTGAGCAACGCCGAGATTCTACTTAAAATAAAGGGATTTATCGCCTTGTTCATTCAAACGATGGAGGTAAGTCGAGTGCCAACGCACGCACGCCGTTCTACGGATGTGCCAACTGGGCTGGACTGGGCTGAACCGCACACAGGGGTGGGGATACTCAATTTCTACGCTCGATACGTTCCTCCTCACGCTCTTCGACAAGTACGCCGAACTTTTAAAACGCCGCTTCAGCGAAGACTTTCAAGAGGTGAGTCTCATGCATCATCCGCTGTTTCCATGCTCATCGACAAGCAGATTGTTTCCACCGATGACTACATGCCGATGGCAATCAACTCTCTCGAGGAGTATGAGAAAGTAATCAATGTCAGCTGGTTCATACAGGATCAGCCGACAGAAGAATTAATGTAAGTTTCTATGTAACATTGTGTTGCAAGTAGCTGACGGTAAAAAGATTCCCGTGCGTCTTGCCTTTCTCGCAGATGTACCCGCTGTGTTGCATCGACATAAGGAACTTTCTGAACCAGTTCTACTTCTTCTCCGACGACCACTTCCAGCACTCCGACGTGATTGACGAGACACTGAGGAAGGCGAGTGTGCTCCGCCCATTCCAAACTCGACATAACCTTTGGTCAAGAAGCTGACCCGAGTCAAACAGTCACTGGACGAGCTTCTCACAGAAAAAGTCTGCAAGTCATTGGTTGAGCGCCTAAGCTCCCAATATCTTGGCCAGATAGTGCAGATCCTAATTAATCTCGAGCACTTCGAGATTGCATGCCAGGAGCTGGAGCAGCTCTTGATCAGGGCGAGATCATCAACCTCGGCTGGTGGGCCGCTGAAACTGAACGCGACAGAGGAATTCCGCAACAACAAGAAAACTGCTGAAAAGCGAATATTTGAGCTCGTCAACAGCAAAATCGATGACCTCGTTGACACAGCGGAATATGACTGGTGAGCCTGGTGTTTCACTTACGCTGGGTGACGTTGCTGACGCTCGCTGGCAGGCTGGCCAACACCGCAACAACGGAACCGAGCAGCTACATGCAGACTCTGACTCGTTACCTCTCTAACATTATGAATTCGACATTGCTCGGTCTACCACGAGAAATCAAGGAGCTCATCTACTTTGACGCCTTGAGCCACGCCGCAAATAAAATACTGGTTGGACTCTCTCAAAAACACACACCGTCCATGCTCGTTTAGCTAACTAACACGTGCACAGGCGCTTCCTCTATCTACCGATGTGAAGCATATCAACGCTCACGGTGTTTCTGCGCTCGCTCAAGACGTGCAATATTTGACGGAATTTGTCAGCAGTCTCGAGAATGGCCAGATGTTGAAGGAGAATCTAGACGAGCTTCAGCAAACTGTCAATCTAATGCAGTCTGACAATCACGAGGAGTTTTTTGACATTTCCATCCGCAACAAGAAGTACGGACGGGTTGATGCTCTTAACGGGCCTATTCTTCTGGAGAAGTACGTCGCAATGGCACGGGTATGAAGTTGGGTACTAATCCATGTCGCAGGCTTACGCCAGTTACCCAAGTCCCGGGGAGAAGCGCACCGCTGTCCAACTTGTCGTCGCGCTTCGCCATGATGAAGTGAAATGAGCCGGCAGAAGTGGTGCATGACACCAAGTCAAACGCGATGCTCGAGCATGGAGGCTTTGCCTGGGTCACAATACGCCTGGGAGGTTGCACCAGGGCTTCGAATGACGCTCCTGTAGCTGAACAAAGTATCATTTCCTTACGCCAGACCGAAACCCCAAGACGGCCGAGACTCACGGCGCGTCTACCAAAACCTATATACACGAGTCAAGCTGCTTCCTGGGCGAGGCAATAGATGCCCGACAGAAGAGCGCCCTTGAATGATCCGTCTCATTCAAATTCCTCGGAGGACATGGGTGCCTGCAAAGGAATTGTATAAGCATGGCGTACACCAAAGCCGACGGGTAGCGCGCTTACCTGCTGAGGTTGCATTGCGGAATATGGGTACATGCCCTCCATCTCTCCGTACATGGATGCCGGCGCCTGGGCTTGGCCGTAGGGAGCTGAAGGGGCTTGGGGGACCTGACCGGGATACATGTTGGGGTTTTGCCGATAGTCCTGTTCAGCGGCAAGGTGGTGACCGCCCATGTAGTCAGCGGGAGCCATGGGATGAGAGCCGTGGTTAGCTGGTTGGCCCATGTTGGCATGTTGACCTGGCATCTGGCCCTGCCCCGGAGCCGCAGGCACGGGCTGGGGCGCGGTGGCGGGCTGGGCCGTGGTCCTCTTAGCATGAGACGACGCCTCCTCCCGGGGAACGATATCAATCAAGAAATCAAACATGTCGGACTTGGCGAGGGCCGAAGCAATGTCGGAACGCTGCAGGGTGCGGCGCTTGTTTTCCTCGGCGTGTATCCAGGCGCGCATGGTGAGTTCGGTGATGAAGATGTCGCAGCCCTTGGCGAAGAGGATGGGAGCCTCTGCCGAAATCATCTTCACCTCGGGGTCAGCCTTCATGACCTTTTTAATTCGCGCAAGAGGCAGCTGGTGGATCTTGTAGTCGTGCGTATCACTTTCCAAGTGGGTAATGGTCTGCTGCCAGTAGGTGGTCAAAATGTCCTTGTACTGGCCTGTCAAGCCTTGGTGAACCTGTTGGCCAGGTGCGGGTCAGCGAGAGCACCCAAGACAACAAAGCGACAGGGAATGGGGATACAGACGTTTGCCCAGGGGCCAGTGTAGAGCTCGGCTGGAGCGAAGCCTTGCGAAGCTAACTGGACGCCTTGTCAGACGACGAACGGTGGATGGGTGAGGAGACGGGGGATACAGACGGCAGCACAGGCGCCTTTGGACAAGTCAGTATCAGCACTGCATCTGGCGAGGCACAGGGGCGAGAGGCGCGGGAGGAGACTGACCATAATGGCCGCCCTGACTAGGGTCGTAGACGGGCGCAGAGCGATTCTGCTGGGAATGCGACTGCCCTGGCTGGTTCTGCGGATCCATTGTAGCGACTCAAGCGGCTGGCAGTCGGGCGCGAATTGGGAGACTGGGCAACAGGCAAAGGCGCGAAATCGGACGGCGCGCCGACGACCACCGGTAATAGAAGATGCGATAGATCGGATAATATGTTGCGCCGGGAAGCCACAAGCTGCTGTAACGCGTACTTGGAGCGAATGCTGATGATATGGGAGGTTGCGACGAGTGAGGTGATGAGCAGTGATGAGTGGCTGGTGAGTGGGATGGATGAATGGTGAGAGATGAGTGGTGGTGAGCTCCTCGGTGAGTGGGACGGTTAGAAATGCCTTCCCTACCCGCCATGGGGGACCGGTACCAGGTACCACAAGCGTGACCTCATCCGTGGGAATATTTCTACAGCCTTGCCTCACCGTCTCAAGTCCTCAGTACTTCTCAGATTGCTCTGCCCAACAACCCAATCCCAGCCTCGCCGAACGCGTTGCTTAGGTAATGTGGACCGCCTTACCTAATTTTTTGGTGGTGCGAGGCCCCCACATCGATTTGGCTCAGTGTGGAGGACCTTTTTTTTTTCCTCCCTCTTCCTGTACTTTATCTCGCTCGCGATCCGCTGGCGGTGTCGACGCAATTTACTGCCCTTAGACTATGCCAGACATTGTCGATGGTCAGGTTGAGGAGCTCCTCCGCGAGGCTGAGCAGCGCCTGCGGGCAGCCTCGGCTCCAGCTCGTTCAATGCCACCCGTGCCGGTGAAGGACTTTGCTCCGGCTGCCGAACCATCAGATACCATCTCCAAAAAGCAGCTTACCGTGCGGAAACCGCAAGCACAGCCAACCCGGAAAGATGCGAAAAAGGTAAGTCGACAAACAATTCCACGTGTGATTTTTCTTTGTTTGCACTCCAGCGAAAATAGTGATGAGAACGAGCCGCTCGCGGTCTTATGACACGGGACCAGCATCCGTTTTGGATCATAGGCCCGTGGCTTCATGATTTGTTACATATCATAGTTACTCTGAATTTTCTCGCCAACCAAAAACAGCAACAGCTTGCTACTACTCCCGTTTCCTTCGGGAAACCCCTTTGCCTCATCGTCGGAAAGGGATGCTGGCTTGCACTTCGGCTCGCTGACTCGCTCAACCTAGGACACTGCCGGACCAAACTGGTTCAACCTCCCCAAAACGGATCTCACACCCGAGTTCAAGCGAGATTGGCAGCTGTTGCGCATGCGTGGATTGCTGGACCCCAAGCATCAGAAGAAAGCTCTGCGATCGGCTCCACCTGAATACTCGCGCATCGGCCAAGTCATAGGAGGCCCGGCCGACTTCTACAGTGCGAGGCTCACCCGCAAGGAAAGGAAACAGACTATATTCGAGGAAGTCATGGGTGCACATGATGGCGACAAGCTGAAGGGCAAGTACGCCGGAATACAGCGCAACAAGACCTCGGGAAAGAAAGCCTTCTATCAGAGGGTAGTATCGCAAAGGCGAAAGCGACAAAACTGAGGGATGAGCTTCTCAGGGCCATCGATGGCATACACGCTGTCGGGATTCTGCGCGACGAGGGCAATGATCTACCACCGTCTTCGAGACCAGGCTTCTGGATATTCCTGGTCCGAGGCAGCTTATCGATCTGCTGCGTCTGGTCAGCCCCTCCTGCAATCCAGGGGCATTGCCGGTGACTACACAACCAATGTCTGCATCACCATGGCACGCCGACATGGCCAAGATACTGTCGAGTGTCTGAGCTCAAACCAAAGTACAGGAGCCAGGGCTTTTTGGACGCCAAACAAAGGTCGGGGAAGATGCCGCGTCCGGCCCTGTGCCTCAAAGCCGCGACGCAGCATGGGCGAGGCGCAGGGCGAAGCTGCCACTACTAGCCAGCCTGCCACTATGCCAATTCCATGGTGCTGTGCAAGAGCACACTGTTGCACATCCAGCCCATTACGGCAATGAGAAGCAGCATGTGCTCGAGTGGCACAAGCGATTTGCGCCTGCGACCTTGGCGCCCGAAGAACGGGAGCTGTGTTCTCTGCCGCAGCTAGTAGTAGCCAGGCGAAGCTGTGTATGCTCGTCGTAGAGTATTAATAGTACACGATATACCATGTAGCTTATCTTTTTCTGTGATTCTTTGGACCTGCACTTTTCTCTATGCGTGCAGTTGTCGCCTGGCTCTGGCACGGCTCCATAAAAAGCGCCAGCTGTGTGTGTAGTGATTGGCCCGAGGGCTACATCCAGCGATTTTTCTCTGCTCCATCACCACCATCCCAACAAAGCCACGGTCATCGCCAGCAACCGCCAACGTCGTCGTCATCCCATATGCGCTGGCACCGGCAAAATGCTCCGCCCAACTGCTAGGCCCCTGGCGCGTCTTCAGGTACGTCTACTCCGGACGCACCTCTGCCGACAATGGCAGCGCCCGCTAACGATAGCCAGGTCGCGGCATCATGGGCTGCGCGGCGGACCCAAGCCTCGCTGTACGTCGACCTCGAAGGACACCATTGTCTGGTACTCCCGACTAACTTTAGCAGGGCCTCGGACAGTGACAGGGTCCCAGAACGGTCGTTGACCACCGATACGAAGCAATTACGCCGCCCGCGCTCCCTCCAGGCGCTTCACCTCAAGCCGTTGAAACGCGAGGCCGAGTTTGGCATCCCTTCATGCGACCTACAGCTGCGATCCTTCAGCATCCAGCCCCTCGAATTTTTCGCCGACTTCGCGTTGCGAGCCGCCTACTACCTTGGCCTGCCGGCGTATGGACCCGTGCCGCTGCCGCGAATCACAGAACGATGGACGGTCCCCCGAAGCCATTTCATTTTCAAGAAGTCGCAGGAGAACTTTGAGCGTGTGACGCTGCGGCGCATGATACAGATCAAGGACGGGAACCCGGAGACGGTGCAGCTGTGGCTGGCCTACCTGCGGAAACACCAATACTACGGTGTGGGTATGAAGGCCAATGTGTGGGAGTTTAGCCAGGCGGGCGTCGGCCGGTGCATGGAGCTGCCCGAGAGCCAGCTTAAGGAGCTGGACCCTTCGTGGTCGCACCTTGGGCAAACCAAGACCTTGGGCACGGCCGACAAGGTGGAGGAGCTGCTCAACAGCCGCCGTTTCAAGGAGGCGGCGGGCTTGAGACAACCGCTGGCGCCCAACAAATAGGTCTGACAGGGCAGGAATCATGCCATGTACTTGTATGGACTGGAAGGTGATATACCATGTATACTAATTGACTGCATACCTACTCGTAGCCTAATTTGCATGAATGAAATACAACACCTACGAGACGAGGACTCGTACGAGTAGACGTCTTTTCACAAGGTCCAAAGGTACGCACGTGTGTGTGCTCGCCGGCGCACACGATGCATCATGTAGCCGCTCTGGTCTCAGGGCGTGCTTCGTCTCTGCACGGTTTCTATCCACGTGGTGCTGTTTTTGCATTTAGGTCTTTGCTGTGCACGTCTGGCTGCTGGTTTGCTGGGTGCTGCTGGTGCCAGTTGCCCCCCACTTCAAACACTCGCTCCCTCCACTTAGGTACTTCGTACTCAAGACCAACAATACTACAGAGCGCAGATGACCTCCGGATCCCATCAGACTACTTCTTCACGCTCAGCTGCCACGCGCCTCTCTTCTTGCCACAACGCGCCCTCATACTCGGCGGCATGGTACAATGACGGGTCGTCAACGAGCTAGCCAAGATGCAAGACCAACCTCTACACCTGAGCCTTGACCAGGTGGAATCTGTCAGTGTCATTGCATACATCCCCATCGCATGGCGTTCTTGAGCCGCCCACGACTGACCCGCTTCAAGTTGGTATTGTCTCTCTACCAGCCAAACCCTCCAGATGTTATCGCCACGACACAGGCCACTCTGTCACGGTTTCAGAGCTCACCGCAGGCATGGTCCATGGTTCGCCATCTGCTCGAGCGGCCCGACGAGAAAGTCAAGTTCTTTGGTGCACTCACCGTCATCATCAAACTCAACAAAGAGAGGTGCGTGAACCCGCTGAGAGACCGGTTGCGTTGGACCACCAAAGGTGAATACTAACGCCCACGCAGTTCTTCTCTGAGCGATGAGGACGCCCCTGAGCTTCTGGCTGGGCTGATTTGCTGGTACTTGGATTCCCTGAGCCAGCCGTCTGGCCCGCTCGTGTCAAGGAAGCTCGCGTCCGCCATCGCGACATTCTTCCTCCACTTTCATCGACTTTGGCCGCGATACCTCCGCCACCTCATTGTCTGCCTTGCATCTCGCCAGTCGTGCCATCTCGGTGCCATCGACGACTCTGTCGACGCTGCAGCTGCCTTAGCCAGCCTAGATCCCGCACAGCTTCAGGCTGCGCTCTGGGTAGCCACGAGTGTCATGGAAGATGTTTCCAGGTTCGACTTGAACGCGGGTAATAAGTATGCCAATATCTTCAGCCGTCAAGCTCTCCGATACTAAATCTTCTCAGCATAGGGCTCTATGATGTCGTCTTGCAGAATACGGGGGATGCGGTGGCGCTCATGGCTAGGTGTCTCTCTGCGCAGACCAGCCTTCCTGCAGCCCACGCCGACTCTATAAAATGCCTTCAGGTACGGCCCCTCTTTTTCTCTTCCTCTTTTGCCACATTTCCATTTCCCCGCTGACACCACCTTTCCTTCAGTCCTGGGTTTGGTTTTCCCAGCGAGTGTCATCGGCGGAGAGCCATGTCGCAGGCTCCCTCAAACCTCTGCTCGAGGCCGTCATCGCGTCGCTATCCAATGAAAATTCGTTTGATGCCTCTGTGGAGCTGCTCGTGGATGTCCTCTCCAACTACCCCTCTCTGATGACAGAGACTCACTACGAATACATGGCGAGCCTCTTCGTGGCCCCCTGGGCAGAAGTGCGCTACCAGACGCTTCTGCAGGGCGACTTCGAGTTTGAGTCGTTTCAGTTTGGGCAGCTTCTGCTTGCATTTGGCGAATCAAAGACAGAGGCCCTCATGCAGAGCAACGACCGCCGGAGCCAGCATCTCCTCTCCATGATCTGCGGCCTACTCGCTGCGGACGGCTACCCAGTGGCGGAAGACAGGATCTTCGTATCCGCTGTCGAATTTTGGTCAACGTTTGCGGAAACAATGGCAGATTTCGCTCACGGCGGCGAGGACCAAGCATCAATCCCATGGGCGCCGTCGGCAATGTCCTATGTGTTGGAGGCAGTATCAAATGCGTGGCGCAAGATTACGTATCCTCCCTCGGAGATCTTTAACCAGTGGGACTCGAACGATCGTGTCGGTTTCAGTGACGCACGAAAGGATGTGGTGGACTTGCTGCAGTCCGCATACACTCTGGCCGGGCCTCGACTCGTCGTGACCTTTGCGAATCTTACACTCTCGGCACTGTCGAACTCGGCCTGGCTGCCGCTGGAGGCTGCCGCTTTTTGCCTCGGCGGCATGGCTGACTGTGGCAGGGACGATGCCAGGTTCGACGACGCCCTAAAGCCCGTGTTCGCCTCGCCGCTTTTTTCTGTTCTCCGAGTCAGTAACGCCGACGTCCTTCCCAGGACGCGGCAGACTTGCCTCTCTCTCATCGAGCACTACACTGAGTACTTCGAAAGAAATGTCTCCTTTCTCGCGCCTGCTCTGCGTCTCCTGTTCACCGTACTTTGCGAGCCGTCCATGGCAGCATCCGCGTCAAAGTCTATCCTGCGCCTGTGCTCGTCCTGCCGACATCACCTTCATTCGGAGACTGGTGGGTTCCTGGATGAATACGAGGCCATAGCTAGCGGGAAGCGGCTGGATTGCGTTTCCTGCGAAAAGGTCCTCGGGGCAATCGCCTGCGTTGCGCAGGCTATCCCAGATCCTGACCAACGTTATACCGCCTGTGCCCGGATACTGGGATTTATCCGGAGCGATGTACACCGTGCGCGGGAGTTGATTGCATCCTCTGGCTCAAACCAGTCTCCTTGTGCGGGGCTTCGGTGTTCTGATAATACTATTGATGAGCACCCTGGGTTGCATGTTGGCCTGAGGGCGTTGAGGTGCCTCGTGAGCGTTGGCAAAGGCTTCCAGTCACCCACCGATTCCGCGATTGATTTGGAAGCTGGCGACGACCAACAAGAGGAAAAGTCCAGCCACGGGTTGGATTCACTGCATGGGCAGGTCATGGGCATCATAATGGAGCTAGAGGGCATTTTAGGCGGGAACTCTGAGGTAACGGAGTTGATCTGCAGCGTCCTCCGCACTGGGTTCTCGGAGAGCGGCCCCGGTCCGTTTGTTCTCAGACCAGACGCGGTGGCGCACTACCTGACGAGCCATACGGGAGAGGCCACAAGGGTAGGCTTGCTCGTCAGCACTGCGTCTTCATTTATGAGCTCACTGCACTCCCACGGATCTCAAAACAGGCAGACGATCTTCTCCGCACTGCTGCTGTGGGTAGTCAGACTACTCGAGCAGCTTCCAGGTACGACCACTCCGTACTGTGCCGTTTGGGATGGCGAGGACGGACTAATAATGAATCAGAGCCGGAATACGACCCAGAGCTGACACAGAACGGAATCGACTTCGCCTCGCGACTCTTGGCCAAGACCGCAGCCACCGTGCTGGGCCTACAGCCAGCAGATGCAGCCGAGTTCCTCTTCATGTTCACCATACAGGTGCTCGACGGGAAGGAACCTTTGCCGAAGGGAGCTGCTGCAGACTTCTGGGTATGTTTGACTCATCTCCCGCGATTGTGAAAAGCCATGGGGTCCACATTGTGAGGAGCAATGGGTCGGGCTGGTGCTGACTGATTTTACAAGTCTACCTTTGTCGGCCTCAAAGGCGACGATCAGGAACTGCAGCAAGCTACTAAAAATGCCATGGGGACCCTTGGGCCGCTGCTGGCGCAGAGCCTCGCCAGGAATATCGGGGGTAACGCGTCGCGAAGCGAGCTGGATAGGCTGAGCGAGCCAGTCAAGAAGCTGGTCAGCCGCCATCCCATGGCAAAGGAGTGGCTCCAGTCAGGGCTCAATCATCCCTCCTTCCCCAGCGACAAGGTCAGCCCGGAGCAGAAGGCTTTGTTCGTCAAGAAAGTGATAAAGTGTGTATTTTGGTTTATACGCTGTCCAAAGCATTTGAATGTTATGCTGACCTGTGGGCGCAGTCTCAGGGGGTCACGAGCGACAAACCAGGTCATCCGGGAGTTTTGGCTTTCTGCCAGGGGCAGCAGCTTCGCGTATGTCTCCTGAGTCAGAACTCGACGAGATGGTGCTCTTTTCGACCCAAGAACTCGAGGAGTCAGCTACTCGAGCCACATTGAGCGCAAAATGGTGCATGATTCCCATATGGAGTTCAGGACGAAGAGCCCGGCAGCATGATGTATGCGTGAATGATGGCACGACCAGGGAGAGTGGAAGACATGGCCGCAATCAGTCAGGACTCGGTAGCCACGATATGCTGGATTCCCTAGAGGATGCTCCGTTCTCGTCTATAATTACCAGGTTGCGTACACTGTTGCTACATGATTTATGGTACATGAGAGGTGTGGCGGAGAAGGTGGTCGAAACAGGGATCCGACAGGAGGCATGGAAACATGGGAGCTCACAGGCCCACGGCCGTCCTGACAAGTTGCATTGTTTCCTCGGCACTGTGGCGCGCCTTTCGTGCACCTTCAGCTTCGACATGGTCGAGATACGCACTCTCGGTCTCCAGGAGCCCCAAGTACCGGCTCCTGATGCCATGCAGCCCCTCAATGATGGCGTCGGAGACCATGACCTTGAACTGTCGGGGGTGTGTTTCAGCGTGTTCCTGGGCGAGCTGGTCGGGGCTCCGCTGTTGTGCATCGAATATGGATAGGATATCGAGCAGATTAGACACGCCTGGCCTGGTGGCTGGGTCATAAGAAATGCCCGGTAGGGAGTCAGTCAAGGCCGAGGCCACCTTGGCACGAATTTCATCAGGGGTGTCTGTGATGAGAATGCGCGAGCGGTCATTCTTGTGCGATTTGGACATCTTGGACTTGGGGTCCGTGAGAGACATGATGCGATGCACCGGTGCTATGCTTGGGCGTCAGTGTGCTCGGGCTTACATGGACAGGTAGGGACCTAAACACAAGGACACGTACGGGTGATGGTCTCCGGGTGAACCAGGTGCGGCCCATAGGCGTGGTTGAAGTTGGTGGCGCACTCGCGGGCAAACTCGAGGTGCTGCTGCTGGTCATGGCCAACAGGCACATGGGTGGCTCTGCGGCGAGATCAGCCATCGACGGCGGCGACGCATACGGCCAAGTAATGGTTGGTGTCGCGGCCAGTGTACTTACCTGTGGATAAGAATGTCGGCAGCCTGGAGGACCGGGTAGGAAAGGAGGCCGAGCTTCAGTCGGGAGCCGACGGGACGCTCTTCCAGCTGAGACGTCGGCGGCAGGTTGAGCTTTTGCTGTGGCCGTAGTTAAGCTCCCGTCGTCCACGTCGTCCGGGCGCGGCCGATATCTCTCTCACCTTCCACTGAGTCATCCTCGACAGGTAGCCGACAGAGGCGGTGCAGGCGAGAATCCACATGAGCTCCGAGTGCGCAGGGACCTTGTTGGAGGCACGGGTCAGACGATGTTGTGAGAGACTCGGTGGGGGGAGGCAACTGGGGAACGGACGGAGGACTGGTGGAAGAGTACGGAGCGCTCCGGGTCAATGCCAATGGCGAGGAGGGCGGCAAGGGTCTCCCTCTTCCGTCTCTTGAGCTTCTCGGGGGCCTGGGGCACGGTGATGGCGTGGAGGTCGACGATGGAGTAAATGAGCTTCGTGTCGGGTTCTTGCTGGAGCAGCACCCATTGTCGCAGAGCGCCGACATAGTTGCCGAGGTGAGGGACGCCGGTGGGCTGGATCCCCGAGAAGACGACTCGGGGCCGCAGAGCGTTGCTTGCGGCGGCGGCGGCGCGCTGCATTGGGCCGTCTGTACGCGTTGCAGTACGTCGTCTATATGCTTTTCAGAGGGCTCATGAGCTCACCTCAAGGAGGTTAGGTACGAAGTCCGTCTCCAGGGTCGGACCACTTGTCTGTGTGCACCCTTGTACGTGGTGCGTATGCGTTTATCGGGCGCCGCATTGCTACCCTGCAGTACTCGTAGTTTCACGTAAGATTCGTCAACGGCCGCCGTTGAATGCCTCCCTCTCCCGTGGCCATCGAGAGAATCGAATGTGGCCAGCATCTTCTTTAGCTTGCCATTTTTGTCGTGCCACAGAGGGCGAGGGGGGCGCTTTCGACGGCCAACTGCCCGCTTACACCCGCGATGGAGCGAGCTGATAAGCTCGACAAGCATCGTGTCCCACTGTCAGCCGACCGGAACGGCGCTCCTTGCAGGCCAGAACTGCCCAGCCGAGCAGGTACCAGGTGCCGTTTGGTGGAGGGTAAAAACTAACGGAGCCGCCAGGTGCAGCATCACCAAGACATCTTACCAGATGCGGAAGCTGCCTGAGCAGCCTCTCGAGGTGTCCGAGGGACCGGTTCCGTTGTGAAGCGCTGCTCCACCCCGTGTGCCTTTGTACGTAAGTAGCACCACGGAGGATGGAAATTGACGGCTTCATACAGTCTCTGCATCGACCCGGCGCGCGAGGTATTTGCAAGCCAACGTGTTCGCCCCGCGAAATCACCATGAACCCATCTAGCTACTCATGGTCCCGTTGGCAGGGCGGAAAGTGTCAGCTCGGCTCGCAGATGAAAACTGCTGAGCCGTGAGAGCAACCCCAACTCATGCTGTGAAAAGTCAAAGCAGCTACATTGTACGGAGTACGGATTACGTGCCACGAATAAACACCCGCCAGCTGAAGAGAGTGACACGAGACCTACCTAGTTACGGACTAGTTATTTTTCATATCCCAGCATGGCAGATGCTCAGTTCGCGTCGGGTAAGGTATAGACGCGAGTACCTTATGCGAAGTGGGTGCTCTCAGACTAATATTACCCCTCCATCCCCGCACACACATTGGGTTGGAGGTGCATCACGAATCCATGGTCAATGGAACCCACCCTCACCAATACACCGGCAGAGCCGTCCTTTTCCGCCTCATCACCGGCGCTACCTACCTCCATCTACCACTCAGGTGCATTCGCAAGGCAGGTATTAATATCTTGACCATTCGCCTGCCCCATTGTCCCCGTCGGAGCAAAGCAGAGAAGCCGCCCACCTATGCTCCCGCGACTCGCTGCCAGCCTATCTCGCCTCGCGTTCCCGAGACACCAGCTCATAGCTCCCCTTGCGTCCACAACCCGGTTCTCCGCCACCGCAGCCATGGCCATGGCCAAGGTCGACACCTCGTCCCGGCTGTCCAAGCTGAGGAGCCTCATGGAAGAGCGCAAGGTCCACGTGTACAGTGAGTGCCAGTGGGCACGCGGTCCCGTCCATGGCTCCCATGCTCTCTCTGGCTGCTAACCCAGCTGGCCCAAATAGTCATCCCGTCCGAGGACAGCCACAGCTCCGAGTACATCGCTGACTGCGACGCCCGCCGCGAGTTCATCTCGGGCTTCACCGGCTCCGCCGGGTGCGCCGTCGTCACCCTCCAGGCCGCCGCACTGGCCACCGACGGACGTTACTTCAACCAGGCGTCCAAGCAGCTCGATGACAACTGGACGCTGCTCAAGCAGGGCCTCCAGGACGTCCCGACCTGGCAGGAGTGGGCTGCCGAGCAGTCAGCCGGAGGCAAGACCGTCGCCGTCGACCCTACGCTGCTCGCCGGGCCCGCCGCCAAGAAACTCGGTGAGCAGATCCGCAAGGCTGGTGGCTCCGACCTGCTGCCGCTCGACGACAACCTCGTCGATGCCGTCTGGGCCGACCACCGGCCCTCGCGCCCCCGTCAGACAGCCATCGTCCTGCCCGACGACGTCGCCGGCAAGTCGGTCCAGAGCAAGATCGCCGACCTGCGACAGGAGCTGGCCAAGAAGAAATGCCCCGGATTCTTCGTCTCCATGCTCGACGAGGTAGCCTGGCTCTTCAACCTCCGTGGCAGCGACATCCCTTACAACCCCGTCTTCTTCTCCTACGCCAGGATCACTCCGCAGTCGGCGACGCTCTACATCGACGAGTCCAAGCTGAGCGAAGCCTGCACGGCCCATCTAGCCAGCAACAATGTCCAGGTCAAGCCATACGACGCCTTCTTCAGCGAGGCCCAAAGCCTCCATGCTGAGGTGGCCCAGAAGAACAAGGCCTCGGGGACCACAACCACCGGGGCATTCCTCATGTCTAACAAGGGCTCCTGGGCCCTGCAGCGCGCCCTCGGAGGGGAGGGCTCCGTCGAGGAGATCCGCAGCCCCATTGGCGATGCCAAGGCCATCAAGAACGAGACCGAGATGGCTGGCATGCGGGCGTGCCATGTCCGGGACGGCGCGGCCCTGATCGAGTTTTTCGCCTGGCTTGAGGACCAGCTCGTGGCCAAGAAGGCTACACTGGACGAGGTGCAGGCCGCCGACAAACTGGAAGAGCTGCGATCCAAGAAGCAGCACTTTGTCGGCCTCTCTTTCCCCACCATTTCGTCCACCGGGCCGAAGTAAGTCGATGCCATCTGCCCCTTTGCACAGCCAAGGGCATGCGGGCGCTGACACGTTGCTCTCCTCCAGTGCGGCCGTGATTCACTACGGGCCCGAAAAGGGAAGCTGTGCAACTATTGATCCGGCAAGCGTGTATCTGTGTGATTCCGGTGCGCAGTTCCTGGACGGCACAACTGACACGACGCGGACGCTACACTTTGGCAAGCCCACGGATGCCGAGAAGAAGGCCTATACACTAGTCCTCAAGGGCGTGATTGGACTCGACACGGCCGTCTTCCCCAAGGGGACGACTGGGTTCGCTTTAGACTGCCTGGCCCGCCAGCACCTTTGGGTGAGTCATCAACCTTGCATGTTCTCGAGCCAAGAGGGGGGCCGAGCTGATGAAAGGTTATTGTCCATGCTAACGGCGCGCAGAAAACGGGATTAGACTACCGTCACGGTACTGGCCACGGCGTTGGCTCCTACTTGAACGTCCACGAAGGGCCCATCGGCATTGGAACGCGAGTCCAGTATACCGAGGTGCCTCTGGCCCCTGGCAACGTCCTCTCCAATGAGCCGGGATACTACGAGGACGGCAGCTTCGGCATTCGCATCGAGAACATCATGATGGTCAAGGAAGTCGAGACGGAGCACTGCTTCGGCGACAAGCCTTTCCTGGGGTTCGAGCACGTCACCATGGTTCCCTACTGCCAGAACCTCATGGAAACGAGCCTCTTGACAGCTGAGGAGAAGGAGTGGGTCAACGCGTACAATGCGGAAATTCTGGAGAGGACGAGAGGATTCTTTGAAAAGGATCCATTGACAATGACGTGGCTGACCCGCGAAACACAGCCCATAGCGTAAGAACAAGGAGGAGGAGGAAGAAGGGGGGGGTGGTGGTGGTGGCAATACATAATTTATTTACATGCAAAAAGAAACAAGGCAATGACGAGACTCGAATAGTCCTCCCTACAGACGCACAAAAGCGGCCAAGATAAAGGTCAACGCGAAGGATGAGGTGAACCACGGGTTGTCTGCGCCAGCCCTGCTCAGGGAGGACAAGTCCGGCCACCGCTGCTGGTCGACGCCCACCAGATGAGGAATTTCTAGTCCCCAGCAGGAGGCAATCTTGGTTGAAAAGAGTTAGCCGTTGACTGTAGCGAGGGCGAGTGGGCGGGACGATAGGGATCACACATGAAAAGAAACAGCCAGCAGGCCGCCGAGAAAGACAAGCGTTCGCGAGAAGAGGGCGACGATGAAGCCAGCAGCAAAGCCTATGTGAAGTGGAGAGAACCGAGTAGGTTAGCCAGTGGAAAGGAATTGACGGCATTGGTGCATGTGCAAAGACACGACGAACCAAAAACACTGCCGCTCGAGACTTGTCGGACAAGCTGCGGCGACAGTCTCGGCCCCGGAGGTTGCTGCCGCAGCCGAGAGCGAGGAGGCACCGCAACAGGCTGGCCCGAGTCCAGCCGTAGAGGTACGCGAGGGCTGGTCAGTATCGTTGCCCCGACACACACTCCACCAGCAGCGAGGAGGCGGGCGGTGCGAAGCCCGAGGACGCGGCTCATGTTGGCGGCGATGCACGGTGTTGCTGTAGGTACGTATTGTAGACACGTATTCGTACGGGCGAGTTTATGACACCCCAAGATGGCAATGTGCAAGCATGAGGCCGGGATGCGCCATTGATATCGATAGGCTCGTTGTGACGAGTGCAAGCTCGATGATGGTGTGGCTGTTGATGACGTTCCGTGAGATGGTGCCGATTACGTCAGGACCATCCCGTCGCCCAAAGAGGAAACCGCTTGGATTAAACACTTCCTCTGCCAACAGCTAGGCTACGAAGTACATGACAGTTGGAAGCAAGGGTCGGCTTTGCCCATAGGTTTCCCTCTACGCCCACCAACGAGGCACTGTTGGTGGCATATACTTCGTAGAGGCAAGCTTGAGCAAGGTGCTGAAATGCGCTGCGCTGAGATTTCAAAGCCGAGACAGCAACGGAGGTAGGTACGTAGGGACTTGACAATAAAATATAAGATTTCCTCTTGAGAAGCATGCACGACTCCGACCTGCGCCAAACCTTGAAGCGTCTCAGGCGCTCGCTCACCCCCTTCGCCCCCAAAAAGGGGGCGGACACAATCCCCGACACCAAAGACAGAGTATACAGTCGACCACAGAAGCGAGACTCGCCTTCTGAGGAAATAGCAGTAGATACGCCACAACGCCGAGGGGCCAACCGGCCCCTTGAACCAACCGGTCCCCCAGGCTCCATCATCCAAGGCCAGCCCAGATGCCCCGGATCCGTCTCGCAAGCTGTATGTCTTTTTGCATTATCGTGACCCTCTTGGCGTGGATGGCGCAGAGCTGGGCGTCCTCAAACAGGTGGACCATGAATGCCTCGGCGGCTTCTTGCAGAGCTTGGATGGCCTGGCTCTGCCACCGAAACTCGCGTCCCCTCGGACGGCAGTTCATGCCAATCTCACGGACCTGGGACAGTTGCGTGTCAGCGCACGTTGCACGTTGGGGGAACGAGCGGGGATGGCGTCTAGACTGACCAAGCGCATAAAGGGTAATTTTAGTAACAGCAGCTTGGTGCCGCTCTGGTATTGCCTGATTTCGCGCAGGGCGACGGTGCCGGGCCGGTAGCGTCTTTTGTGCTTTATGGGGATCGGGTCACCGGCTGCAAGCAAAGGAGGACATTGTCAGCTTCGGCTTCGGATTCACATGAACAGCTTGCGCGGGGAGGGAGCACGCATGAGTGGATGGGTGCATGCGCGTGTGCATACCTTGGACGTCCCCTGGGCGTGAGCGTCGAGCCGCCGAGCCGCCGGTCGATTTTCTGGGCCTGGGAGCCATGGTGCGCGCGCGCACGAGAGAGGGCGTGTGTGAGAGATGACGATGGATATTGAAGCTATGGCGCAGGGGCGAGCAAGACGAGGGAGGACAGAAGGCGCGCTCTGCAAAAGGAGATTCGGAGGGCCGTCGTCGAGTTGAGCGCGCCGAGGATATGGGAATAGTAAGTAAACTGGCGGCGCCAGAGCTATAGAGCGGGCGGGAGGAGCCTGGCGACGGGCAGAGGAGCCGTGTGGCGGCCCCAAAAAGGGACGGTGACAATGGCTATGGCGATGAGAGCGGCCATATGATATCTTGAGCCGTGTCGACGCGATTCGACGGTCAATTGGCCTGCCTGGGTGGTGGCAGCGAAGAAGAGGAAAGAAAGAGTGCTGTTTGCACGCGCCAGCGCGGCGGCGCGCGCGCGTGAACGGGTACGAAGTAGAAGACGCAGGCCCCAGCCCCGCGTTTTTTTTTTAATTGGCGTGGCGCAGGACCGGAATTGGAACGCGACGAGCCACAGCCGCTGATGTCTCAACAGCCCGGCAGCAGGTGGGGCAATGAACGGCACCAGCCACACATTGAAGCTTGACGGCTCAAGCGTGGCGGGGTTGGGCCCCGTTCCGAAAGGCCACCTGGGATGTACGAGTGAGTACCTCGTACTCGTACGAAACAGCTCCGGTGCGGATACCCACCTACGTATCTTTGCTTACCTTGCCTCATGCCGCTTCCCAACGCCTGTACGAGTACATATCCAGAGCCTCGCAATCGCAACGGCCGTTACAGGTACTATTAATATCTCCCGCCTCAGTTGAGGCACCGTCGCAGCTTGTCTCGCCTTGTGCTCCCTGCACCGTGTCCCCCGACATCCCCGCCGGCGGCGCAACTCGCCCATCCTGCGTCATCGCCGACCTACTCCCCTCCTTACTCCTTCTGCAGCTGCTGCCCCCCCCCCCCCC